>BMAO01000490.1:0-119718 GCA_019973975.1 Trichonephila clavata
TTCGTGAAGCCCGTGTTTACCAAAGACAGTAAACCCCGTGGGAAAAAGGAAACGATCACTAGGGCAACCTCGGGATTGTGACACCCGTACTCACCTAAAGAAGGTGAGCCCCCTGAAGGGCCCCTCTAATATAAGACCAAAGGGAATGCCCAAAAGGTGATGGAAAGACTGTGTGATGAAATTTTTGCCATTCTAAAAGTGAAGAACTGAAGATGAATCCCTAGGAGAAGGACAGAACGATAAAAAACTTCTGTGGAAGGCTCAGACCCCCAAAGGATTATCATGCCAAAGCTGCTGCTGCTGATGATGATGATTATAAATATACTTAGTAAACCTCTTTTAAAAATTCTGAATATAAGTTTAATGTATATTTCAGAACACTTAGGTCCATAGGATTGAGAAATGGTGTTATTATATTTAGAATATCACACAATTTATTTATAATTTATTCCACATTGTAAAAAAATTCATCAAATGTTAATCAAATTCAGAAGTAACAAATTGTGCATTTCTAAAAATTATTTTCCAATGGTTATTTGAGTTATAAAAATAATGAATTATTTTTAAAAATACATTTTTTTAAAACTATTATTGAGGTAATTTATGAAAAGTAAAAATTAAAGGAAATTTTTCTTTAGTTTTTGAAAATGTTCCTTCCACAAATTACAATGAAGTGTCATATACTGGAGAATATCATTCAGTAAAAATTTCTTAAGATTCAGTGCTTTTAATTTTATACTTTGAGCTATTTTTGCATAAATATGTGCAAGAAATTACTAATAAGTAAATAAATAACCCAGATATATTAAAAAATAACTAAATATTATAAATAAGTATACTAAGAAGCGATGAAAAAGTATCTTATATTAGAGACTTAGTGCACTAACACTTAATAGTACAAATATAACAGAATAATATAAAAGTCATATAAAAAATTAACATTTCTTAACTAATGAGTATACAAAATTAATGTAAAAATTATGATAATATTAAATATATATGTGGAAACACCACACAAAAATAAAGCACAAGATGTCAGCAGCATAATAATAGGAATTTTACATATAGATGCAATGCACATTATTGTATATAACCTTATCGTGGAATTTAGCCCATTGTTATAGATACTATCTAAAAATTAATTTCTAGTTTTGTCAAGGTATTCTGAAACACAAACATTAAAACCTAATTAATTATTAAATATATCAATGTTCAGGAACATTGATATCTAAATTTTAGTTTGAAATTACTTTTAAATTGTTGATTTTTTTAAAACTTATGCTTAATGAGTTTGATTTAATATTTCTTAAAACTGTATGTTCTTTGAAAAGTTAATAAAAAATAATTTTGTATTTTGTTTAAGGTTTCCATCACATAATGTAAAAGAATAGGACCTAAATTTCTAATACTTTTTCTGATAATGAAGCTATCTTTCAGAGAGAAGTGGGCATATCTTGAACATTAATGCTTTATTCTGACTTCATTATCTTTTAGAGAAGTATATTTCATTTCAGTTATTGATTATTATAAGGTGAAATGTATTCTACATTCCATCTTCTATATTGTAATGCATTTCATTTTACTATGGACAAGTTCTACCGTAAGCTTACTATGGGTGTGTAGCAGTCATTAGTACCCTTTAATTCTTCCGGTTTTAGCAAACTCCCATTGCTTTGAGTTAAAAAATTAACAAGGTATTTTAGAAAGGAAACTGAAATAAATAATATAAATTCCTGAATCTGTGAAATTTACAGATCATTCATATCATTCAAAATCTTGCATTTGAAGTTTGAAAAATTTGCAATTGTTTTTGAATGTTTTCCCATAGATTAAAATTACACCGGAAATAGAAAGGGAAGTCATTCAGTTTCAGCTCAGTGTTGTTTACAATGTAGAACTTGTCCATATATATACTAAAACAAAGACTATTTATTTACGAAATGTATCCAAATTTTAAAAATACAATAATATAAACATACATATGTTTACAACACCACAAATTTGCATAAGAATTGGGGACATTTTTTTTGTCTGAAAATATGTTCAGAGTTTGGTTTAGTTTTTTTGACATTTCCCAATTACAATATTCATTATTTTACAAATTATACTTTAGAAATTATAAAACTGTAGAGTTTTAATTATAGAGCTACTGTGTTGAATGTTGATTTGAATTGAAACAAAGCAATTTAATAAAGTTCTTTTTATTTTTGAAACAAAAGTAGTTTGAATTAGTTTGATTCTCAGGAAAAAGTAGTATAAGAAAGCTCTAAAATCATAATAAAATAAGTGTATTAGGAGAAAAAATTGTTTCGTTGTTGCTTATACTGGTATATAATCACTGAAGGGAAATTTTTAATGTGAATAATCTGAGAACCAGTTCAGACAGCAGTCTCAGGAACTCTCCATTTACATAAAACTTAATGCTCAGCATTAATGCATTTTTTGGAATGTCTCAAGTAACTTGTAAATGAAAAAAACCCATAATTTCCTTTAATATTTGGTTAATCTACATAATATTACATGTTTCAAGCATTTCTCTGTGTTCTTGATTACAATGAAAGAGAATAAAATAGTGTTGCAAGTAAACATTATAGAAACTGAAACTATAATGCAACCAATGCCTATCTGGAAGAGTGACACTGATTGTTGTACCAAAGGTCCTTGGACGTTTGTAAATGTGCGGCATGGAATCATTCTAAATATACGTCAAGTCGCAAGACATCTTATTTTCCTGGGGGTTGCTTGGTGGAAGGGGCAGAGAGGTGGGAAGACTCATACCCCCCACTCCCCCAAGTTGTTCTCTCTCAAAATTGGGGCTGAACTGAGTCAAATTATGCTGTTGCCTGCATGGTGCTTAAAGCTAATGACAGGAATAAAAAACTAGCCCATTGCCATGATGAACTTTGGGGGAAAGAACTTCGTTCTATCTGGTACTGCCAATCATGTGGCATTAGCAGCAGCAACAACAGCAACTAATGTAAAATAGAAGCATGTGAAAGACTTCTGTAATGTATTGTACTGTTATAAATATATTTTGTTGTATATATATATTTTATATATTTTGTAATGTATTATACTGCTAATGTATTATACTGTCATTCAATTTTAGCAAATCAAAAGATGTTTCTAATTGCTGTTATCATCATTATTATAGTGCTTAAACATGCACAAGAACAGTTCTCCGTAATTGGCTGCCTATTGCAGCAATCTTCAAATAGTCGGTTAATCTAGTTTGGTTGAATAAAGCCCTGCTCATCTAACTTATTTTCTGCTGATAACATTGGATCTTTTAAATTTAATTTACTTCCAACCTCTTTATTTTACAAATTTTTAATGTATCTGTAAGGTTCCCAGTCATTTGTATTACTAACAACAGTTTTTTACTTATAATTTATAAAATGTAATCTGACAACAGAGACTTTATGAAACACTCTATGCTGAAGTAAGCACACTGTATTGAGATATTGTCTTTAGCTATTATAAAATTTTATTTGTTTATCAATTTATTCTTCTTCTAATTAATCAACTCTTAACGTTTATCTCCCTTATATGATGCAGTTGATATCACTGGTGTAAGTAGTCTTTAGAGGTCCCTGCATCAAAATTCCTTGGAAGCTCTTTTTGGGAGCCCCTTATAATTTTACGATTTTTTTGCTTAAGCACATTGGGGCCCCTGTTACACGGGTTCCCCGTATCATTGATACAGCAATAGCTACACCCCTGGTTGGTATTTAAAAGAACCTCAAGACAGTAAAATATTTTGAACTATAAAATTATTTAAATGCAGTTACGTTAAACTTAATTAAACTCATCATATGTTAAGCTTAACAGGTTTCTTGGATAATTGCCAAGAGAAACAAAATATCAACAGCTGCTAATGTTTTGAACTTTTTAGTACTGAATTTGTTTCTTCATTTAATGAATGTTGAGTTGAAGAATGATTTGCATTTTAGAAAACTTACTCCAAATGGAGAAAAAAAATATTTAATTTTGCCATTGATACCATTGATAAATATCTTGCTGTATAACTCCGCAGAATGTATTTGGATTCAGTAAATGAATCATAATGAATTTCATATTTGTAAATCAAATTTTAGCCAAATAAATTTACTTTTGAATGTGAAGAAGCTGAGAACTGAAATTCCTTGAAACATCTGAGAGATTTCTCTCTCTCATATCGAAGAATAATTTATCTTCAGAGTTAAATTAATTCCACATATTTACCACCCTAGTTTAATTCAGTCATTTATTTCTGAATAAATTGAGGAATAAAATTTGTTGCTAAATGTAAGACCACATCAAAAGTCTTGTTGAAAACCAACGTAGAAAGAAATAATGATTGTTGTTACTGAATAACTACTTAATATAAATATTTTGATGACTTAAAGCTTATGAAGTAACAAATAATTGATTGGTAAGAAAAAAAAGCACTTTCATATATTTTGTAAAAAATTAATAGTAAGCAGAGAAACTTTTCTTATAGCATCAACAGACAATGAAATTTATGCATAAATTTATGGATAGTTAAAATAAAGCAGCTCTACAGACAGACAGTTTGAACATATAGTAATACACACTAAAATATTCTATGTTTACATATATATTAATATTTATGTAATCTCAGGTTTTCCAAAAGTAAAACAAGAATATTTCTTTAATTAACTTTTTAGAAAGATCAAGGAAAGCCTCTTGCATAAAACTGAAATACATTCAAAATTATTAGAATTTTGAAATCTTTTAGCACAAAACAAAAACAAAATTCTATCAATTTTTTAAAAGTTCATTTGAGATTTTAGAAGAATATTTTTCGTTTAGATTAATTTTCTAAGAAAATTATTCTGATTTTAACTGTATTTAACCTCTTTATCGCGATTTTTCAAGATTAGCGAATTTAATGTGAAAACGGCTGGAAAAAAGTAACTAATAATGTATGAAAACTATATGAAATATGCATAAAAGTAATATATCTGAGAATTTTGTCGAAATAAGTAATTTGTTTTAAAAAAAAATTGGGACTTCATCGCTAACCCTAATCATAAATTACATCAAGTTTTGACGGGAGCTTCCTAGCTCAATATTTTGTTTTTACTGTAGTTTAGTTAAATAATTTAAAGAATGCTTACCTTTTCTTCAAAAATCAAGGAAGTTTGTCGTCAAACTAATCAAATTTTCAATAATTAAAATGCTTTCATGCAAATTGAGTTAAATAGTATATACTAAAGCAACTGCTTTTCTTCGCCAACTGCGTAGGTAAGAGCTCTTTCCAAAATGGGGAGCTCACCTCGCTTCCCTTTAACTCAATCGAACAATCCAGAATCCCTTTCAGAATCAAAAGGCCAGAATCGCTTTTATGAAAAATACTGGTATAATCTTTCTAAATAATTATTTTAACGAAAAATAAAATTCCAATTTTTTTTTTTCCTTTTAAATTTTAATTCTTAAGAGGTGAGAACACAGTTGAATAATTCATTTTTGAACATTCGAAGTGCCTACTGGAGACCCGTTTTTTCACTTGCAGCTCAACTCTTTCTCATCTTTTTTTTACTCCTCTCCTACACTGCTCCTATTAGATTACTCCTCATATATTTTTAAAATGCAGAAGTAATATTTTAATTCTAAAATATGTAATGACACTGTGAAGAAAAGTTTTAATATTTCTTACAAAGATTATATGCGGTTGTAACCATCAATATTCGTTATACTCAAGAACTTTTAACTATCTCCCGATGTAAAATATTACAAATATTCAGGAGTACTGAGAGTAGAGAGTAAAATTTCAAAATTATGATAATGAAAACAAAATGAAATTCACATCATCGAAAGTATTTTTAAAAAAAATTCAATCTTAATCTGAATTTCTTAAAAAAATAAACAGTTTTTTTTAAAGATATAATCAAAGCTTGGAATGTATTTGCAAGTATATTATTATGAATTGAAACATTCAAGTTTGTTTCATTATTGATTTCTTCATCCAAATAAATTCGATATTGAATTTTTCTATTTAATTTTGATTGTAATTTATTTTTTTGTTTTCTTAACAAATTCCCTGCTTTTCTTCGACAACTGCGTAGGTAAGAGTTCTTTCCAAAATGGGGGGGGGGGGGTACTCAGCTCGCTTCCCTTTAACTCAATCGAACAATCCAGAATCCCTTTCAGAATCAAAAGGCCAGAATCCCTTTTATGAAAAATACTGGTATAATCTTTCTAAATAATTATTTTAACGAAAAATAAAATTCCAATTTTTTTTTTTTTCCTTTTAAATTTTAATTCTTAAGAGGTGAGAACACAGTTGAATAATTCATTTTTGAACTTTCGAATTGCCTACTGGAGACTCGTTTTTTCACTTGCAGCTCAACTCTTTCTCATCTTTTTTTTACTCCTCTCCTACACTGCTCCAATTAGATTACTCCTCATATATTTTTAAAATAGAGAAGTAATATTTTAATTCTAAAATATGTAATGACACTGTGAAGAAAAGTTTTAATATTTCTTACAAAGATTATATGCGGTTGTAACCATCAATATTCGTTATACTCAAGAACTTTTAACTATCTCCCGATGTAAAATAGTACAAATATTCAGGAGTACTGAGAGTAGAGAGTAAAATTTCAAAATTATGATAATGAAAACAAAATGAAATTCACATCACCGAAAGTATTTTTAAAAAAAATTTCAATCTTAATCTGAATTTCTTAAAAAAATAAACAGTTTTTTTTAAAGATATAATCAAAGCTTGGAATGTATTTGCAAGTATATTATTATGAATTGAAACATTCAAGTTTGTTTCATTATTGATTTCTTCATCCAAATAAATTCGATATTGAATTTTTCTATTTAATTTTGATTGTAATTTATTTTTTTATTTTCTTAACAAATTCCAAAGGTTTTGCATTTTTTCTAGGCATTCATAACGATGCTTAGGCATTTAGCTTTAATATTTATGTGTATTCATTATTTACCTAACGAATTATATTTTAATTTTAAACCTGTGTATCTTTTTTTGAACAAAACTAGTAACTTGAATATGTTTTGTTAGTTAATTTATTTATATTCATGTAATATTTTACTCTGAAATTACCATCATTTTGATTATTAGGGAGTAAGTAAAGGTTTATTTATTAAAAATCGAGATATGGACTTGATTTTTCCAAACATGATCAACATTCAAAGTTATATTTAGTGTTTTTACACTTGCATTTATATGAATATGCCCCTTTTATTGAAAAATTGTAAATTATGTGAACAAGTTTATATGCACAAATTACAAGAATATTTGCAGGTATAGAAAACTGAAATAAAGCATATTACTTTGAAAATTATTTTTAAAAGTTTTGCAAGAAAAGACATCTAGTGCATCATGCATTAAAATATGATTGTCTTTTAAATATATGTTAATTGTTTTTTCAGAGTTTTAAAAATTTTATAAAAAGGATTCTAAATTCCGTGCCCCAAACTTTTAATTTCATGATTAATTTTAAGTTTCCAACTAAGGAATTGGTGATGAAAGCTTCCAAATACTTTTAGACCTTCAAGAAAGCCTTGGTTGTTATTTTTATATCATAAAATGTTTTATAATTTCATTATAATATTTGACTACAAACTGTAATATACTTGATTAAAAATGAAACTAATTGTTTAATATCAGCAGCTTAGTACTTGATGAATTGGTAAGTTATGTGTCAAACAGTTTTAACTATTGTTACACACATATGGACAGCATAATCTCTAAGAGTATTTAAGGGTCTTAAGAGTATTTGTGGGTATATTTTTTAAAACAAATTATCGAAGAATGTTTAATCGTAAAATGATATTTTAAATACATTTCATGCAAAAGTAAGAAAAAAAAATACTGTATAAACATTTTATATAAGTTTTACACAGTATTTTGTTCCTATAAATCTGAATAAAATGGTTTATTGGCTGTAATATACTTGATTAAAAATGAAACTAATTGTTTAATATCAGCAGCTTTGTACTTGATCCAATTGGTAAGTTATGAGTCAAACAGTTTTAACTATTGTTACACACATATGGACAGCATAATCTCTAAGAGTATTTAAGGGTCTTAAGAGTATGTGTGGGTATATTTTTTAAAACAAATTATCGAAGAATGTTTAATCGTAAAATGATATTTTAAATACATTTCTTGCAAAAGTAAGGAAAAAAATACTGTATAAACATTTTATATAAGTTTTACACGGTATTTTGTTCCTATAAATCTGAATAAAATGTTTTTTTTATATGCTTAATTTGAGTTAATTTTCCTTTTAGTTTTTGTTAGTTTAATTTAAGTTGAAAAAATTTCATTTAAAAAATAAGTATAAATATTTTTTAAAGAAATTATCTAAGTATGTTTATATGTGTAAGTGATATTTTAAATATATTTCATATGAAAGTGAGAAAAACTGAAAATTTATGCTCATGTTTTTAAACATAAACCCTTTGCTTTTCCCAAATGTGTATATTGCATAACTATTAATAGTATTAGTCATTCTATCAAGTTCTGTTCGTCGGTAACAATGTATCAAAATTTACTAGCATTTTACGAAAATCCCGAAGTTCCAAGTAGCTTTTCATAAACCTGATCTATTGGATTTAGACTTGAAATTTTCAAGGATGTTTATCTTGTCGAGTAGAGATCCACTTAAAATAGGTTTTTTGTGGAAATCCACTTCGGATGGGGTTACGAAAGAGTAAAAGATGATTCTACTTCAATTTTAGAAATTAAGTGGAATTTCTGTCATTTTTTAATCAAGAATTGGTAAGAATATTTTTTTAATACAATCGAATCCTTAATGTTAAGGTATCGATAGTTTATAAAAATATAAACAGTATTTAGATCTTCAAGTACGGCCGCTCCGGCGAGTCACCCCGCATTAGGAAAGTTAGCGGAGGGGAAACGGTTAGCCGTTCTCTCCCTCTGCCGACCCATCACCTTCCTAGTCGGCCGGATGGGGTAACCCACCCGGCAGACGCAGAGCGACTCTTAGCATCATCTCTCACACCCAACCAACACAGACAATTGTTCATTTCCAGCAATGTTTTTCTTTTAACACCAAGCTTATTTTTCACCTGTCAATTCTACTTTAAAATTTTTACTCACTCAAACTAAAATGGGCAAATCAACATTCGAAAGTCAACCACCCAAAATTATTTCCCATGATAGGAGGTTAAGATCTCAGCAGAGATCATGTGCTCCAATAAGTGCTCAACACTAGCGATAAACTGTATATATTTATATAACATCATGAAATACCCAGCGAAGCGGGTGAGTAACGGGTAGTATATATATACCTTGTTCAAATTTTCAAATGTTAATAAAATGCTTTCTATTCATCCACAATCAAGTTCAAATAATTTTTCTTTCAACTTGTAGTGGAGGACACTTGATGTTGATACATTTTTTCAAATATTAATTACTGTTTTTCGACGCTAACTTAAATTCGTCTCCATTGTTGTAACAATGTAATTGTTAAAACAATGACAAAAGTTCGCTTCGAAAACCGGTTTTTTAACCAAATTAGCCAAACCCGTGAGTAACGGGTAGTATATATATACATACTAGCTGTTACCCGCCCGCTTCGCTGGGTATTTCATGATGTTTTATAAATTTTTACTGCTTATATATATGTAAAAATTATTGATTAGCATTAAGAATTCGATTGTATTGAAACATATACTTATACCTTTAACTTCCGCAAAAAAAAAGGGCAGAACTCATCTAATTTGTATTTTCTAAAAATCTCTAAAATTGAAGTATAGAATGATATTTGCTCTTTCGTAACCCAAAAACCAAGTGGATTCCCGCAAAACCAATTTTCGGTGGATCTCTACTCCGTAAATTGAACATGCAAGCCAAATTTCAAGCCTAAATCTAACAGAAAAAAAGAAGTTTTACTATCAATATCCCCGTAATCCCGTTGAGAGCCGTTTTCCAATATAACCGCTCTTAGAGGATTTCAATTCAACAAAAGAAAAATGCAAACCAAATTTCATTATTATTGTCCTTGTAGCTCGAAAAAAGTAATTTTTTTTGTCAATACGTCCCAGTAACACCCTGCAACCCCCTAAGAACTTGATTGCTTAAAATACATTCTTAGTGGATCTCTATTCAACATAAGAAACATGCTTAACAAATTTCAAGTATATGGGTCTAACAATTAAAACATTAATTTTTTTCTGTACCTCCTCTTGACCCCTCGCAAACATCCTTAGGGGTCAATTTTCGTTTTACTCTTTGTTAGAGGAACTCTATTCCATGAAAGGAACATGCCTACCAATTTTCAAGCAGGATGATCAATAGTTTAAAAATGGAAATATTTATCGATTACGCCTCTTAACTCCCGAAATTAAACTTGGTAGTTGATATTCGCGAAACCCATTTTGTAGCGGTTCTCTAGTTTACGAAAGGAATCTGCTTATCAAATTTCAAGACTGTACGTCTAACAGTTTAAAAATGGGGATAATTGTCTATAACGCCACTTGAGCCCCCGCAACGCCACTTCTGGGTCTGTTTTCACAAAACCCATTTTGTAGGGGAATTGCATTCTATGAAAGGAATCTGCTTAGCAAAATTTGAAGACTGTGCGTCCAATTAATTAAAAATGCAAAAAAATTATCAATAACGCCCCTTGAACCCCCGCAACACCACCTAGGGTCGATTTTCACAAAACACATTTTGCAGTATATTTCTATCCTATGAGAGGAATCTGCAAACCAAATTTCAAGACTGTGAGTCTAATGGTTTAAAAAAAGAAATAATTATTTATATCTGCCCTTAACCCCGCAACACCCCTTGGGGGTCAATTTTCTCCAAACCCGTTTTGTAGCGGATATTTACTCCATGAAAGAAACATTCCTACCAATTTTCAAGCAGGTAGGTCAAATAGTTTAAAAACGAAAATATTTATCTCTTACGCCACTTATTCCCCTGCAACGCCACTTAGAGGTCTGTTTTCACAAAACCTTCTTATAGCTGATCTCTACTCTATGAAATAAATCTCTTTATCAAATATAAAGACTGTGCGTCTAATAGTTTAAAAATGGAAATAATTATCTATAACGCCCCTTAAGTCCCCTCAACGCCACTTGGGGGCAATTTTCACGAAACCCATTTTTAGCGTATCTCTACCCTATGAGAGGAATCTGCTTACTAAGTTTCAAGACTGTACGCCTAATAACTTAAAAATAGGAATTTATAACGCCCCTTAAACCCCCCGCCCCCGTAACACCCTTGGGGGTCAATTTTCCCAAAACCCATTTTGTAGCGGATATTTTCTCCAGGAAAGAAACTTACCTACCAATTTTCAAGCAGGTAGGTGAAGTAGTTTAAAAACGGATATATTTATCTATTACGCCCCTTAATCCCCCGCAACGCCACTTAGAAGTCTGTTTTCACAAATCCCGTTTTGTAACTGATCATTATTCTACGAAAGGAATCTATAAAATCAAATTTAAAGATAGTGCGTCAAATAGTTTAAAAATGGAAATAATTATCTATAATGCCCCCTAGGCCCCTGCAACGCCACTTGGGGGTCGATTTTCAGCAAACTCATTTTGTAGCGGATCTCTACTCTCTGAAAGGAATCCGCTTACCCAATTTCAAGATTGTACATCAAGTAGTTTAAACATGGAAACAATTATTATTAAAGCCCTTAACCCCCCGTAACGCCCCTTGCGTTTCGAATTTCGGAAAATCCTTTCTTAGCTGATGTCTACTCTATCAAAGGAACATGTCTACCAAATTTCAAGTCTGTAGGTTGAATAGTTCCAGAGATTTCGTGATTAGTCAGTCAGTCAGTCAGTCAGTCAGTCAGTCAGTCAGTCAGTCAGTCAGTCAGTCAGTCAGTCAGTGAGTGAGTCGCTTTTCTCCTTTATATATATAGATGTAATACTTGAATTACAAAATCAGACATAATTGAATAGTATATTGAATGAATGTAGAAATATATAAAAACACACACACAGTCTTTTAAAATGTAAAAACATAAGAGTAGAAACAGGCAAAATGTTTTTTTTTTATTTTAAAAAAAATTCAGTGTCTTTTTTTATTGATGAGCTCAAGAACAGGTTTGTACTAAATTTATTATCGCAAAATTTACATGAATGGTGGTTTGAGTCAGTGTCCTGCTGATAGGCGTTATTCGCTAATCATGTTGATTAATTGCTTTCCTATGTACAGAGCTGCTTGATGGAGGTTTTAAAAGTTATTATACAATTTAGTTCTATAGAAAAGACTTAAAACAAAAGAACATTATGTGTCTCACAAATTGACTTTTCAAAGGAAAGTAGTTTTCAATTGTATCACACAATGGGTTAATAATGATAATCAAAAATGTTAGCTCGACCGTGACATATAATTACTACTTTCTCTAAAAGTACTCATTAATAAATCACGGTAGTTTTTTCAATGACACTTTAAAGGATATATTCATTGTATCTTTGAAATCTTTCTATCATTTCGAATATAATGAATTTCTAGTTAACAGGATGAATAGAAAAAGATTGTATGAAATATTTTCTGAGAATTTTACTTATATATTAATACAATTGGACTTAGGATGCTCTGAAAATGCAAAAATATTATTTTGAATCGATATTATTGATACTAATGGCTAAGCTGCATGGCTAACCTAATGACTTGCGCTTTAACTTCATTATTTACAATACATTTAATAGATAAACCCAGAGTATTTTTTTTTTTCCAATTCCTAAAAGGAAAAGGTGAAAAATTTCACATAAGAATTTTAATTTTTTTAAAACTCTTAATTAAATATTCTATTTTTGACATAATAGAACATTTTAAAAAATAAAATTTTATGTATAGTTTACTGTATTTGCAAGGCTTAATAATAAAATTATTTATGTTTACATCTTTTTTTTTAAAAAAAAAGAATCCTATTACTATACTGTGTGCGAAAGCTTTAAACTCCGTGCTAGCCTAACAATTTCGAGACCATTATAGTCTAGTGGTCATGATCACAGTCTCGAGACCGGCATGTTATGAGTCCGGTACCACTGAAGACCCGCTGTGTAGAGGGGCTGATGCACGTTAAATCTGTCGAGGTTCAAAGTTCACCCCTTTGACGTGGTGTATTAGTTAGGAGAGTGTGGGGCCATTTCAGGTGTCGTCTTCGTCACTTGACAATGGCCTAACGGTTTAAATACGAATAAGACATATATACATAGCAAAGATGAAATTCATAGCTGGGTGGTGTTAGAACAAAAGCATATTGATGTTTAATTCCTAATATATAAATTAAATCGTAAATTTTGGGAACAGATCACAAGTAGAATTACATTCAACTATGTAAATTGTTAACAATCAATGAGAATCAATGCGTTCTAAAAAGTTGATAGTCATTTCGATTCAGAAATATTGATTGTAGACTTGAAAACAGGTGAGAAAAATACAGAAGAAATAAAATAAGTGAACACTATCGTAACCCCGTGGAACCCCTTTGAAGCGAACAAAGACGGCACGTCGCCACCGTGGAACAGGTAACCTTGCTAACGACTGGATTTCATCCAACGAAGAGAAGCATAGCATTGAACACACAAACGAATGAATAGCTGACCTCAGTTGATGTTAATTAAGATTGATACTCGTTCAACGAAAGCTTTGAATAGAGATTTATTGCTTGACATTTGCCTTTCTCTAACCCGCCGCACGCGTTCCTTCTGTCCATCTTCTAACGGCTTTCAAATAAACAATACAGAACTCTCATTGAATTTTAAGTGCGACATTTCGTTTCACATTGTATGGGGATATATATATGTTACAATTAAAGTGTGAAATCCGTTATTTCATAGAATAACTGGGTATTTCATGAAATCACTAGGCTAGTCAGTTTAAGTATATAAAATTATTGAATTCTACGCGGATTTAGCAAGGTATTTATTCTCTTGAATAACGATAACTTGATCGTTTGTATGAAATTCGTCACTTGAAAGTTCTTTGAACCGGTTATAGCTGCTTTTAGTCAATTTTGAACCTCTTCTAGCTGTTGGCTCGAGTAAAAAAATGATAATAGTAAAAGGAGTGCTTGCTTCAAAAACAAGCAATATAGAAAAAAATTAAGTCAATTCCTACTTAGATAAAAAAAAATTATTTTAGTTACTTTTTATTAAATAGTTACAATTAATATAAATATGTATATACATATGACAGAATCACAACATTAAATGACAATTAATTTTTATTAATTATCATTAAAGTATCGTATTGTCATCCAAAACAATTGTGTATATAAAATTTCAGTTCAACTATTCAGCTTTGAAACGCGAGGGGGGGGGGGAATCTTTTAAAGTTTTGACCCAAGTCACTAAAAATAAAGCCAACGTGGCTGTATCTGTAATTCTTTAAATGATTAATTTCAGTCAATTATTTCTTGGATGCTCTCGGCAAAATTAAATCCTAGTACTGGTTCGCATCACCAAGAGCTCAGGTGCCTCCCTCTGTGGAGAAAACTGGGCGCCAAAATTGCTTGCTGTAATTGGTATTGCCTATATGGTGCAGCGCTAAAAAGTGATACCAGCTCCTGGGGAATGTACTAGGTCTGCAAAGGTTTAATATACCAATGCGCAGCCCCATTGAAAAAAAGTCAATAATTTTAATTAATTATAATTAAATTTTCGTATTGTTACCCAAAACAATAGTGTATAGAAAATTTCAGCTCAAATGAGCACTTTAGAATGTGAGGGGGAAAAAAACCTTTTCAAGTTTTGACACAAGTCGCCAAAATCGTTACTAAATCGCCAAAAATGATGGCAACGTGGCCGTATTTGTAATTCTTTGAATAATTAGTTTTAATCATTTAATTTTTATTAATTATAATTAAATTACTGTATTGTCATTAAAACTAAGCGTGTGTATAAAATTTCAGCTCAATTGAGTGCTTTAAAATGCATTTTATTAACGATTGAAAATTTGAACAAGATAAATCTATATATAAATAAGGAGAGTGTGAACTAATAGCAGGAATTGAATAATATGCAATGCAATTCAAAGTGTCATCACAGCAATCCTAGCTCTAATAAATAATTAAAAATAAAATGAATGTATATTTCATGAAATTTAAATTAACATTTTGTTTGTAAAAGCTTACACAATGTTTTTATGAAAAGCATTTTTCTTTCCAGCATGTATTTCTTAAAAATATTTAAATATCTTTGCAACATATTTTCCCTCCTTTCTGTTTAACTAATTTTAGAAAAATGAGCAATAATAAATTATAATCATCTGCTTTTTTTTATTATTTATCAATTCATCATCCGCAATAGTAATAAAATGTATTATTCAAGAGATTTTAGCTATTTATAATCAATTAATTTATAAAATAATTTGAAATTGTTTATTTTTCACTCTTTAATGTTTTATCATTAGTTATTTCATAGAATAAGTAGGTAAAGTATGAAATTTTTCATCTATTATATACTTTAACTGGCTTATGTAGCTATTTCCTGAAATACCTAGTTATTCTATGAAATAACTGAATTATACACTTTAACGGTAACATATATCCATACAGCAGAATCTCCGCTACGTATTTTTTACAATTGCTAGAATACTGATCGTGATTCGTAAGGTTATAATTTTATGCAACTCATGATTTCAGAAATGACGTCCTCATTCTGATTTAATAAAAGTACCCTTAATTTCTGACCATTTAAGGGAATTTAACCCCATTTTTACTTAAAAACCGCCAAGAGATCAATAAAGTTAGACACTCATTCAAGACGGACTACAGAGTTCTTTTTATTTATATATTCATTTACAAATTAATATGCTTAATAGATATAACAAAACTATGATTTGACTTAAAATAAACAGAATAATTATTTACAGAAGCAGGAAGCAAATGAATCTCAACTAAAAGAGTTCCCTACATTATTAGACGAAAATTAGATTTCTCGAGCACCAACGGAGATCGCTTATGCTCAAAGTACCTTAGGTCTTCGATCGACGTATGTTAAGTAAAATTTGTATCTCCACAGAAATAATGATTTGTGATATTTTAACTATAAGAGAAAGTGTTGCAAAATGTGTAACTCACCTCTGTTGACATTATTACTCTCGTCTCTTGACAACATTTGCAAAAATGATTGCTGTGATTAATAGTGCCAAATTTATGCCACGGAAGTCTTTTATTCATATAATCCCTCAAATGATAAAAAAAACTCCTGATGAATGATAACATTTTGAAATTATTCAAAAATCAAATGCGCATTAAGTTCAATAAACATCGATTATACGCATATTACAATTCTTTTCTCCAACTGAAAATACATATTTAGAATAATTATAAAAGATGCCAACTTAAGCAACAAAACTTTAACGACATACGATTATATATCAGTAAATAAATTAAGCAATCAGATCGATTAGAGTTTCATGAATTATATATTTAATTAAAGCAGACGATAATAATATGGAAGAGAATTTTCAACTTAAACAATATCTATAACTACGGCATAATTTAAAAAATCTGTTAAATATTAGTTCAAAATAAAGAAAAGTAGTTTAAATGTAACCAAATATTTTACAAAATACGAAACAAATGCAAATAAAAAAACAAAAAATGTAGTTAATTTCGATTTATTACATTTTTGCAGAAATGTATTCGGAAAATAAATGCGATTTCTCGAGAAAAGTAGAACTGATATCTATACAAATAAATAAAATTGAAGTGTCTGTTTGTAATTTCAAATTAGCAGCTTTTTACTAAATGCATTTGAAGGTATATATGGTACTTATATCAAAAAATCAATTTTTAAAATTTTTGACTGTCTGTCTGTTCCGGCTAATCTCGGAAACGGCTGGTCCGATTTTAAAAATTCTTTCACCAATGGAAAGCTACATTATCAGCGAGTAACATAAGGTATATTTTATCTCCATATTCGTACGGGAACGGGAACTATGCGGGTAAAACCATAAGACGTTGCTTACTCCCCGCCAAGTTGGCGCAAAATTATGCATTTGGTCAATAATGGAAATTTTAGTAAAAATTTTCTCACATTTGTAACAAATTACTGAAACATAGTGTAATTTAGCATCTTTACAAAAAGCAATTTTTTAAATGATTTTTTATTAAACGTCTAACATTTATTACGTTACGTTTGTTAAATGTCAAACTCAAACTTTGAGAAATACCGCCAAGTTGGCTAAGAAGTTCTCTATTCCGACAATCCCAGATACTTTAATGCAAATTTTCTCCCACTTTTTAAAGAGGGAAACGAATTAAGTTTTGGCGAATTGCGCGCGTGATATTGAAAATTCCATGGTAATATTAACTGACAGTTTCATAAAAAGTTTTGATTTATCGAATATTTATTACTTTGAATTTTTTTTAAACCTAATTATACAATATTCATATTTTGCACAAAATTGACTTTGACAGTTATTTAAAGACATCAACGCGAGCGGAGCCGCGGGTAAAAGCTAGTAGAAGAATAAAATCAAGCCAAAATAAATCAGTTTTAGAATGAATAAGAAAGCAACCATCTTTTTAATCCTTATACAAATAATTTCAGAAATTTTATTTATGGTATGATAGAGATGTTTTTGTAAAATATTTATTAATTTTCCCTGAAAATTCATAAAAATAATTGCGTTAAAGAACAAGGAATTTTATTTCAAACAAGTTTGTTTTGATTTTTTATTAATGTCACACTTACAAGTTGCATTGGTGTCAAACCACGCAATTTTGAGCCCCGTTCATGTGATGAGGATGACACAATTGTGAGCTTGCTCCCTATTCTCCAGTTTTAAATTTGGAAATTGTAATCAAAATTTACGACTATGTAGTAATGCTTATAGTTATTAAAATCGCTAGTTTTTAAATAATAATGATGTAGGCTTTATACACATCTCACTTCCAAAAAGAGATTTATACAGTTCTATTGAACGCAGCCTTTTTTTCCTCTGCCTTAGATTACTTAACTTTAAATTCAATTTCAGTTCTTTAAAATTAAATTTATATTTAAGAATTTAATTCAATTTCTATTAAAGAAAAACATTTGCCTATCAGAAGTGACCATTGAAGTAAGAATATAAGTTTCACACACATACAGAGAGAATCTATGCATTTTTCACATGTACAAAATTGCACAATTTTATGAAATGGATACGTAACAATCGCTGTTTTTTATGAAAGGAGGTTTAATTGTGAAGAAGAAAGAAATCGAGTTTTAATATTAATCAATGCTTTAGTGAATCTAAAAAAAGTTATATATTTATGTTAAATTAAGCTATAAGTTTATGAAAACAAAAGTGAACAATTTAAAACTGGCTAAAGTATTCAACAAACAGCGATTTAGGTTAATGCAATCCTATTTAAGTTATACAAAATTGCATGAGCTTAATAAAAATTATCGAAATTAAAAGTTTCTTAAAATTCCGATTAAGAGAAGTTAATGAGACTTATGCTTATAGATTCTTTTGAAATTTTATCTAATGAGATTTTCATCCATTTGTGGATCTCTTTTACCTTAATTAGATATATCTTCATCTAGTCTCAGGAAGACTATTCTCAATTCGATTTTTAAATCATAGGGCAATGATTTACTAATCCCAGATACACACACAGGTCAAACCTTATAAAACGTCTTAAAATAAATTTCGAAATCTTCACGGGGACTTAAAGTCTGTCAAACTGTTTTTGTTTATAAATTCAATACGGAAATTGTGGTTGTCCCACTAATGCCATGGAAGCCCTGATGCGGAAATCGTAACGCAGCCTGGGGATTTTAGCTTTTGTTGTAGAGGGGAAAAAATCCTTCAAGTACATATTTGCTCAGTCGGCAGATGCCGAAGTCAGCAGAAAAGTGATCAGCATCTTGGTAAAAAGAAAGAAGCGATTTTGGCAGGAGTGCCAAGGAACTCATGCAGCACATACTCCTCGAAGTCTGGGGTATATCGACGAAGCGCATTTCCAAAGGCAAGGGCAGTGCCGATCGACTCAAAATAGGACCCTTATGTTCAGGCACATCACACCAACAAGTTTTTAATTGGATTCGTCTGTGCAAAGGCTTCAAAATGCCTGATATATAACACAATTTTTGATTGTATAGGTCTGGAAAATTGCCTTAAGACTTGATCTGTTAGAATTGTAGTTCATGAAATTTTCTTTGCATTCTCCTTTTAAAATCCACAAATAAAGAATTTGCGAAATAAAAAGATGCAAAATTATACTCACTACCCACACTTTTTAATTACAAGGATGAGATAAATCCATGATTGTAACATGATAAATACAATCGCTTGTTCTTAATTGGTTCAAAATTGACGTTAGACTTGTATTTGTTGTTCGATTTATTGTAAAATGTAGATAAAATTTCAAATTTGATAATTTGGTACAGATTTTAAAGTAGTAAGATTCTCGAAAATAAAAATTTCTTATGTTAAAAGTGTATTTTTTTAATCAAGTGCATTTGGTATATTTATGCGCGTTATTATTGTTGAAACATATGCACTTCTTGAACAAAAGTTTCTGTAAAAAGCAAAGGTTGGCAACAACAAAGCGCATGAACTGATTGGCCAGAAACACGTGATTGAATTTATCCCGGGATTGTGACGTCGCATGAATTTAGCCCATTGGAATAAGAATAATACGTTTAAAATAATGACACATTTGTCCTATAAGCTGGCTTTAATTTATGATTTAGTGTGATTTTTAGAGAATATCCCTACAAAAATCGCCAAATGCACATATTAATGTTTCATTTAATCTTAAAGTGTACTTTGGACACCAGATTTGCCATCAAAAACTCAACAATCTTCTATTATTGACCAATGTATATTCAGACACCATATCTGATATCTTCTATTGATCTTATTACAGCCAAAGACAGAACGAGTGTTAAAAACTGTAAAAATTGAGATTACGACAAAACGAGAATACAAAATTAGAATGAATTTTCAGGACTACTTTCAGCGATAAGAATGATATTTTAATAAATTTTAAGATGTTTGATCTGAGAGATGCACTTGAGCTTAAGAAAGATGTTATCATCACATTATTAAAAAGATTTGTATTTTGTGCAGTCTTAAGAATAAAAGACTCATTAATCCCAAGAATTCAGAATAAAACCTTTGAATTTCATATAATTCAGCAAATTATTATATTATTTAAAACCACTATGATAAGAATATTTATTTGTAATGCTTTTCTATGGAAGGTCATACGAAAATTTCAAGAGACTTTTTTCAATTATTTAAAGGCTATCTTCGCCCAGTGTACGAAAGTCTAAACTAAACTCGGAGCATATTTTCAAATTGAAAAAATACCTCAATGTTCATGGAAATAAGCAACAATGTATAATTCATACATTTGTTTACAATATAGAGCTTTAAAAATTTCAAAATGTTCCATAAAAAAATTAAATTTTTCTTTTAACATGTAAAGAGAAAGCTCTTTTAGCATTACAGTATTACGGTATTGGAGAAAAAATGTGGAACACATTTTATAACAGAAAAAAAAATTCTCAACTTGGATGAAAATGAGTAGTATGAAAAAAAATAAATGATTCTTTATAGTAGCGGTCCTCAAACTAAGGTCTGAGGACCTTTGGGTTTCGCGAAGGTCTCTCATTTATTGTTACTATTTCCCTCTTACAGACTCTGAAAGATCTCGTGGATTTATTAATGTTCTCCGTTACGCCATTGGCTGCAGGCGTGTGCAGAACCCTGTATTTGTCTTCAAATTGTAGTAATCGAAGAAAATTGTTCACTTTACGATAGAGAAACACACACACACACACATTAAAATGCAGGGTGAAAAAATAAAATCCTTTCTGCACATTGCATGCCATTTTACCTTTTTACTACTTATCTTCACTCTTCTCCAACACCTTCCTGCCCGGCGCGATCGTCTCATCTCTTCCCAGTAGAACACATTTAGGCTCTGATGTTTATTTAATTCGAAAGTTGGATCTTGTATGGCAAGCAATCTCACAAGAAAACATTCGCCAAATCTAGCAGTCAATACTAAACCAATAAGCAACTTCAACAGATCTAGATGTGGGCTCTTGTCCTAAGCTGCCTATCCTGAATTACGCATTTACTTTAAAACTGTTAGCATTCCGTTACCAATACATGTGCATCACATCTGGTTTAGACCAGCTAGTATAGCATTAGCTCTATATGCATTTCGTATAGCATTAACTCATCATCTAATAGACGGATATTCTTCAAGAAAAAGGAAAGGACGTCCTGCGAGCTTCCAAGCAAAGAATGTAATCTGGATGATGTGCGTTTAGCCAGTGCAAGAAATCATATACCAAAGATGATTTCCAACTATTGACAATGTAGGAAATGTGTAGCAGAAAGGGACAAGAAAAAAGAGGTCGCGCTACATGTGTGCAGAATGAGATGTCCCCTTGTGCATTGCAGCATGCTTTTTATCTTTTCATGGTAAATAATCACAATTAAATTTAATTTTCTTTATGACGGTGAATGGGTCCTTGGGAAGTATTCTTCCCACCCCTAAAAGTGAAAAGTAAACATTAAATTAGACAAAATAAAATACGTTTCCTTGAATGATATTGTTTAATTGTTAACAAAACATAAAAAACTGCGAGAAATTCAAAAGAGAAATAAATGGCTTCCGAAAGGTTTAAATCACCTGAGCTATAGGATTATTCATCATGGGTGTTAAGATATGAAGTTGCATGCTCTTTATATATATTAAGGGCTAGTGAAATTGCAACACCTAAAAAAAAATAACTGAAATTTATTTATTGTGCGTATACAGCACAGATGATTCTATGATGATGAAAATAGGATTATATTTGGAGTGTAGAAGTGTCGTGGCTCAAAGCCACCCCTTACACTACCATCTCCTCATGTATCAGTAAATATTTCTGGATGTGTAGGCGGACTTAAAAGATCAAAAGACATAATTGCAAATCAATAGATTTATTGATTCTTATAACACAGAAGGGTAGAAACACACAATTCAAATTTAAGAGAAATAAAATAAAGTGGAGTACGAAAAGGGGAATTACTACTAGAGGAATAGCGGAATAACAACTGAATCTATGAAAGCTTAAACACGCACAATTACAGCTACGCCACGTACGAATATTCGTAATATCTTAATTTAAATCTCTGACCTTATCTTTTATCATTGGTTGTTCCGTCTTGATGATTTCTGCTTTGCTGACTGGTTAGAAGAATGGCTGAAGGATCCACACTCTGAAACACGGATTTTTACAACCCGTGGTCATTTGACCTTGCGGGCCACTTCGGAAAAACATTATAATCTCGTGGGATGCATACAAAAATATATATCTTAATATTAGATTTGAATCCATTACAAACATTTATTGGAGTAAAAATTTAAAATGGAATAAATTATTATTATTGCTTTCATTAATTTTCATGCATACACACAGAAGGTAATTGGTAATTTAATAATAATAATGCAGTGATCAAATATGCCTAACTCTAACAATAAGCAGGATGATAAAGTTACAGGAATAAAGCGGGATGGTGCGGGGGGGGAGGGGTCACTGCAATGCAATACTGCTCTCTTCCGTGTATGTATAAAAAGAGAAGCAACTTAACAAAATAGAAACAGTTATGGGATATATTTGTTACAAAACACAACAATAAAAACAAAAATAATGCACAAAATAATTGTCGTTTGTTGCTGTTGTTGTTTCTTATTCCAGATGGTGTTGCTGAGCTACACCATCTCCATAAAACCAAAAATCTCCAAAAAATCCAAAAATAAGATAGGATTTCCTAAAACCTCGTCATAAGAAAAGCTCAAACAATTCAGAATATGACTGGGAGAGGCCTGATCATCCTCGCACCTATGACCCTCTAGAAAGACTTTCCGGCCCTGTTGAAAAGTAAGAGACTTGATGTGGCCACTAAGTAAAGCGCGACAAAGCAGTTTGCTGATACCTAGGAATATTAAGTTGGTGACACCAACGAGGTTTTTTCCCAAAATACCAAGGGTGAGCAGGGAGTATTCTTCAAAACGCATTCAATTCTATCCGTTTAATAGAGGAGAGTTCAGCAAAAGTTAGACAAGTGTCACCCAGAAAAGTGTCAACAGTGGCAGACTTGGCCAAACTATAGGCAATCTCTCTCGTTACCATTCAATCAAATATGGGAACCCATTGAAAGTATATACAGTGTCTAGAAGAAAGTCGAATCACAACATGGCATTACTATGAAACCAAATCGTTGTTTGTTAAGTTGTAATGAATCTCATGGGCTGCAAAAGTTTTCAAGCATGTGGCCCCCAGGTCGCGTGTTGACTACCCCTGCTCTAAACCCTTTTCAAAGGTGCTCGGTTCCTTTGGGCATTCCACCTGTAACCCTCATATTGCTTTGTAGTGCAACGTTAATGAACATGCACTCATTCTATTAAAACCAGACACCATTATTAAGAAAAGCTAGGATGCTAGGAGCCGGAATCTATTTTGTGGAATAAGGTTTACCTATTCTTATTATGCAGGGTTACTTTTAAAGAAAGTGTAAATAAAAAGTCTCTTATTTCTTAAAGGATTTAAACTTAACGCTTTCATAAAATTCTTTGTGATGAATGACATTTCCTGAGTCAAGATCCTGAATCAAATAACAAAGGAGAGATTATCCCTCTAGGTCCACTTTTCATTTGAACACTTCATTCCTCTTTTATTATATTTCAATATAAATAAAGAAAACGGCAGGGTAAACAGTTTAAAACTGCTTCTGGTTGTTTTTGCTCTTCTCTTGGTACAAAAACATTTTTTTTTCTTACAGACAGAATCATCGCAATTGTTTCGAAATATTATGCTTTGGAGTTCCTTGATTTTGCTTTCGTTTTTTTTTTTAAATCATTCTTCATCTTTCATCAAACAAAAATATCTCAATATTAAGAAAACTCAAATTTTTTCCATAAAGAGCACATTCTTAAATTGTTTGCTTTTTGTCGTAAAAAATGTAACATGTATGAAAGAAGTGTAGCCTTATTTTACTAACGTTCTTTAAATTCTTGATAACATTTTACTGCAGGTGTCCGTATTAATTTTTCAGTCAAAGTATGGAGAAAAAGCAGTGCATTTAATATATAATTCCAGTTTACCTTTGTACACTTAATTTATTATTTGGTTTCGCATATTTTAAAATTTAAATAAAATTTTTATTTAAAAAATTATTTTATTTAATGAATTTATTTTTTATGGAATTATTATAGTAAATGTACAGTTACAGAGAGTAAATGTATAGTTGAATTCTAATTTATACCAATATTAAAGCATCTCAGAGTACTTGAAGAACTCTTTTCTTAGGCTTAAGAATTATTTTTGATTTTGATTATGCTAGATCTTAGCTATTCTTGATAGTAACTTGACTATTACTTTATAGAAAAAGGGGAAACAAAAAATTTATGTTTATTAAAATAATCCACATCAATTTAAAAGCCATAACACAAGAAATTAAAGGATTACTTGCTTATTCTTGGAATTATTTAGAGTTTAATTTATTGTGTGTTTTACTAAAACCGATGCATTCCTATCAGCGTACATTAAAAAACCAGGTTAAAAATTCTACTTAAACTCTTTTAACAAGAAATGAACTAACTGTAAATTAAGAATTTATACTATTTGTCTTTAAGGAAACTTTGCTTCAAACTCTATACTTTCCTTACAATTAGTGTTTTAAAATTCAATTAAATAAAAAAGGAAAGTTATTTTAGATTAAATCATACTTTTTATTAAAATATTTCTATATTATATTTATTCAATGAAATTATGTATATATTTTTTTTAAATTCTACAATCCTATCAAATTTTATTCTTGTTATGCTGGATAGTATTTAACTTTCATTTGTGCTTCTTGTATTAATATTTTTTACAGAGTTTTAGTTATCTTATTTAATGGCTTTTACTTTGTATTATCAATTTTTTTCTTTTTCAGATTTTTTTTCAGTGTTTTAAAAATTTGACTTACATTTATTTTATATCGCCCGTGTGCGAATCAAAAACCAGAATTTTGATCTTATTATTTAATTTATATTTGCTTGTAAATCTAGAGAAAATTACTGTACTAAAAATAAAGTTATTCTTTTCTTAAACATAAAACAGATTCTGACAAATGAGGTAAACTATTTTATTGAAAACCAAAATTTTTCACAATAATTTTTAATCTATTGAGGTGAAGCTATTGACAAAAAATCTCATTAAGAGTCACTATCTCTTTGATAAAGAGTCACTATCTCTTTGATAAAGAGTCACTATCTCTTTGATAAAAAGAGTCACTATCTCTTTGATAAAGAGTCACTATCTCTTTGATAAAAAGAGTCACTATCTCTTTGATAAAGAGTCACTATCTCTTTGATAAAGAGTCACTATCTCTGTAATAAAGAGTCACTATCTCTGTAATAAAGAGTCACTATCTCTGTAATAAGAGTCTCTATCTCTGTAATAAAGAGTCACTCTATCTCTATAATTTCATTAATGAAATTCCAAATTTCCCATTCTTGAAACTCATGCTATTATGTACGATCTGAATTGCTTTTTGTCATTGCTGAATGCAGTCTGAAAATTTTTGATGGTTCGGTGAAAATTCTTGAATTTTTTTAGATGTTCCAAAGTTTTTGGCGCTGTCTTCAAAAGGATTGCCAAGTTCTTCTGAGTATTCATCAGTTTCAGAGAAAAATTATTTTCTATGAATGCATCATCACAGTACTTGATATAGCAGGGAGATTTAAAAGTTGATCAGAGTGCGGGCAAAAGAATTCTCTCAAATTAATCATTTTCAATGGCAGGGTTGAAGTTTTGAATGTCATCGTTGGCAATCACAGGCTTCAGCTTTGGAAGGCTGAACAGTGCAATCAAGTGTTATTCCTGTGCTAGCTGTCTTTTTCTGTTTGGGAGTTCATTTTATGCAATGCTCCAGAAAAAGAATATATCCAACGGAGTACAACATGTAAGACATGTCGCAGTAATATAACACTTGCAAAATATTGATGGTCCAAAGAAGCATGACAGAAAAAGCATCAAACAATGATTCTGCCCTCGTCAATAACTTATACATCAAAAGCTCATACTTTGGAGCCGCGTTTTTGCAGTGTTCCAGAAAAAAAATATATCCAATGGAATAAATCATGTAATACATGTCACAGAAATAAATCACTTGAAATATATTGATGATCCAAAGAAGCATGACAGAAAACGCACCGAACAACGATTCCATCTTTGTCAAAAACTTATTTATATATATATCAAAAACGTATGTTTTCAAAAAAGATAACGCAGTAATTAAATAACAACTTCACTTTGTTCGCTCAGACACTAAACTAAACAATTTTTCGAGATAACAATATAATTAAAATAATTCTGGCTTTTGTTGTAATTTTGAGCAAGTTGTAACAGAAAATGCATTGTTGCTTGATTTGTTTAAATAACTAAATAATCAGATGGCTTACAATGACGTTGTAACATTAAAACGCGTAAAGAAACAAACCCAGTAAAATTGTTTTTCTTAATTAGCTTCCTTTTTTTACTGTTATTAATTAAAATATTATTTTTATTTTTCACTACAATTAATATTTTAAATCTTAAAAGACTATTAAGTTATTTTTTTCATTAAAGTTCGTCTTCGTATTAGTATTCTGTAAAGGCTGTAGCATTATTTACAAACTACTCAAGATTTTTTTTATTTCATACTTTAAATTATTCTTTTTAAATTATTCTTTCATACTTTAAATTATTCTTTTTAAATTATTCTTTCATACTTTAAATTATACTTTAAATTATTCTTTTTTAAAACATTTAAAATGTTTTAAAAAAGGGCATTTTCTCATTTATTCTTCAAAAAAATGTACTTTTAAATTAAATTAAATGAAAATATTAAATAAAACCGTTGAGCTCGTATTTCAGGAGAGATCTGTGTAAGGAAAAAATTGCTTATATGATTGTTTTATTGCGCCACCAAGTAAAAAGTAAAACAATTATTACTATGCGATTAGTATATACCTGTATTTCATGTGCTCTATTTTGGCTTAAGAGTAATATAAACCTTTCAAACGTTGTAAACTATTTCTTTTCGAAACAGTGATGTGGAAATAATTATTCAATATCAGTATTTCATACTAATTTTGATGCCTATACTCTCAAAAAAAACTTTTTTATTCTTCTGTACATTCTTGAGGAATGTTAGTAAAATAAAATAAAAAACTTTACTGAACAGGTAAGCCTCCTTTAACGGGTACTTGTGCAACACGATTTCGCTGCAACGCGTTTCAGATATTGAGTATTTTTTTCCATAACGTGGTTTAAATTTTCCTACAACGCGTTTGTTGTTACATATTCTATTACGCTTGAAATAAAAAAATTACATAAAATGGATCACTGTAGATTTTTTTCAACACTGGCAACCCTTGACTGCTCGAATTATCGAAAAAAAATCAATCAGGTAAACTACGCATTTCACAACTCACTTTTTTCTGTTAATATCTACATGTCACTTGTGATTTGCTTTACGTAGTATTCATATCTCCTACAACGCGATTTCTTATAACGTGGCTTTTTTGAGGAACGTATCTACCGCGTTGTAGAAGGGGCTTACCTGTACATTTCCGAAATTGTAGGATTAATTTTATCTTTATAGCTTACTCATGACTCGATGTAAACATTTTAAAAACACGTTTTAAATAATTTTGCTTAAGGAGTCTCAGGGGTGTTAACTTTCTCTAGAGGGCTGAAAATATTAACAATATTCAAATATATATACTCTTTGAAATTAAAATTAAATAATTCGAATCTTTTACACATTATTTATAAAAGAATGGGGCTTCAGAAAAATCTAAAATGTTTCAAATATAATCAAAATTTTAAAAATTATAGGCATATGAAAATAAGAAATATTTCTATAAGAAATATTAATTAAGTTTCACGTTGCGCATGCTACTTTCTAAAGTAGTAGCTTTAATTACTAGCAATAAGTGGATTTATAAAGTTAAATGTATCCTCATTACAACATAGTATTTTTAAATAAATAGAACAATAAATTATATTTTTTTTTCAAATAAAAAAATACATTTTCAAATATTTTTTTAAAAATTTCAATATTTTTCAAGTACAAAGATATGATGATTTCAAGAAGTACAAAAGATATATTATTCTTAAATTAATAGGGTTTAAAGAGTATGATACATTTTATAATTCTATAAAGTTTTATTCATCAAAGGCTACTGTTTTAGAAAATAGCGTGCGCAACGCAAAAACTACTTAATATTTCTTACAAAATTATTTCTTCTTTGCATATGCTTATAATTTTTAAAATTATGATTATATTTCAAACATTTTGTACTTTTTTGAGACCTTAATCCTTTGTAAATAATGTGTAAAAGATTCGAATTATTTAATTTAAATTTAAAAGAAGTATGCCTGTTTGAAAATTGTTTATATTTTCACCCCTCGAAACAAAATTAACACCCCTGAGACCTCTTAATTAATATCGCAGGTATATTATTGGTAATTGTCTTCTTAATCTCAAAGAATTATTCAATGAGTTAATTCAAAATTAGAAAATTGGTTTCGAAAACTTACAAAAGAGTAAAAAACGGGTTTAAATGAAGTAGTGCACTTTTTCATTATTTGATAAGCGAGCGAATTTAATTGAAGTGAAAAGAAATTCGATTTAAAAGAAACAGATTATTCAACACGTTTCTAATCTACATATGTCAGGCCACATTTCATTTGAATGCTACAAAAACTCTCGGTTTAAGGTATTAGATATAAATTATTATTCATATTTTCATACATGTTATTCATTCAATTTCTACAAACATTCATTTGTTGAAAAAAGGTATTTAACTTCTTAATTACATTTCACATATTTAAAAGAGAAGTTATTAAATCTTCAAATCCCGTTATATCATAATATTATTAAGATGTTCGTTTAGACGTAAGTTAATCATTACTTAAAAAGATGAACTGCATGCATTCGTGTTGAAGACAAACACTTCGAACATTTAATTTATAAAGTTTCACAAAAACGTTTCCTTATTTTTCTATACGTTGCTTAGTGTAAGTTGTACATTTAAGATTGATTTTTTGAAGTAAACTCTGTAAAAAAAAATGGTAACAATTGCTATGAATCGAAAAGTAGTAAGTTTTGTGTCATTTTACAATCTTAAATAAATGAGTTATCTTTTGAAGCAACTTGCTTAGGGTACTATGTAGTACACATTAGAGTCCCGAAAACTCAAACTGATGTGGACCGAAGGGTGGCCGAATTTTTTAAAAATGCTGAGTTACCGAGAATGGTATTAAAAAAGAATAAGGATGAGTGTTTCCTCAGAAAATATTGTACAACACTTATATGTATTGTTTGCTTGAGAGAATACAACAGAAAATAAACAGCCCAAATACCCTTAAGCAAAGGAAAGTACGTACTTTATGAAGGTATAGAGCATTTACTACTTGAAAATGTAAATTAATATACACTTGTACAAGTATACAGTCATTTGGCTGATCAGATACACCTCAGAAAAATACTTTATGAAGGCATAAAGCTGTCTATATCACTACTTTTTTTAAAGAGACGCACAATGTCTTGTTGTCTTATATGCTACACTCAGCGTTTTTCTGCTTCATCGTTAAGACGATGAAGGAACAGTGTCCAATACTGACTCACCTTGTTGTTCAAAATACTGAAGGGTAGTTTCGACAGCCTTTAGTCCCTTATTATGTGATATTTTAGAAGTTTGTATGGTGTCCTCAACGTTATTTTCAACATTTTTTCATTAACTGTCATCATTTAACATCATTTTTTTTTTCGACTTGCAAGGATGTGGCCGAGTATTCCAGGAAGTCGGATTATCGAGTGCAGAATTTTCGGGACTTTATTGCATTTTTCTTTTTGCTTTGTTCTTAAACCCCGATTCAAGCAAATCACGTTAATTTTAACTAAACCGGCAAAGAGTTTTGCTTGATTTGTGACTGTGATTAATAGCACGGCTAAGTAAGACCGCATTAGAAAGCAAAAGACAGAAAAATTGTGAAATTTATGGTCACAGTACCAAATATTGTGATGGAGGGTGTCAATTTTTCACATTTTCAAAAACATGCTTGTCAAAAGTATGTTAATAGGGAATTATTTTTATTTCTCCCCTCCCCCCACGTGCCTGCTTGACGTTGAATTTCGTGACAGCTTGTATGTATCTACTATACATATATAAAGAAAAAAAGCGATTCATTCACTCACTCTTTCGGGAATTACTAGACCTCCTGACTTGAAATTTGAAGACACGCTTCTTCTGTTGAATAGACATCTTCTAAGAACGGGTTTTGCGAGACCAAAGGGGTTGTGGGAGTATAACGGATCTATTCGCGTACCTTCTACTAATCCTCTTGGGGAAATACTTTCTTTATGTATTATTCTATTGAAAACTTTCTCCCGAAGAAGAAGAGGTGACTTATGCAAATCAAGGCTTATATTTAAACATTAACTTTCAGGTTTGGAGAGAAAGAGGTTTGAAGCTAAATGATGGTAGTGATTAACGTAAAGTAATAGAAAGCTAAGCGGGAGTGTTCCGTTAATTATTTGCTTAATATCTAACATTGACGATTTGTCAATTAGGTATTTAAATTGGATTAGCGTCGGCTTGAAATAGATCAACTTAGACGTATCTTACAAGATTATTTGGAATGTGTTTAGATAAGACATTCCTAAGGTAAGTGATTAAATTTATAATTAAATATTACTTATACCGTCTACCTCGCTTTTGCTCCCATAGTTATTAAAAGGTGCATTTCCTAACTTGGGTTGTTCAGATTTCTTTGGTTGTTGAGATTTGTAAATAGATTGTGTTTATTTTGACTATGGCTAATCTTCCTTCTAACTCTCGTAAACTGATGGATAGGGTAGCCTATCTATCACAGGGATATTGACGAAAATTTCCGTTTCAGAATTATTAGACCTACGGACTTGAAATTTAGTAATTATATAACTTTGGATGAGTAGAAATCCACGTTATACATAAAAAAAAATTATGCCCATTTTTGTGCTGAAAAACTGTCTTCATTTTCTTTGTCCTTAATTTTTGCTGTCATTTGTTGTCTTCATGTAACCTAATCTAAATTAATAAATTATTGTTTCACTAAGGAAACTTCATTGAACTCAACCTAGAATCTACCTAAATGCAGTTGATTCGAGGGTGGGTTTAATCTTAACAACCAAAACTCTACAATTGGTGCCCATCTGCAGTCATATCACTTCATACACTTATTCTTAGCTGCCCTTTGCTCAATACCTTTTATTTCAGTGAATATATACTAATGTCTTTTATAAATTAATCGTTTCCTGCGAACACGAGAACTTCAGCTGAAATTCGTTTATCGAAGGATTATTTACTCAGGTATGAATTTAACATTCTTAAGTTTTTGTATTGCTGGACAAAAAATTTGCAGGCTGTATGTATAAAATAAACCATTTTTTAATTTTGAAAAGAATAATTAATTTTTCTCATTTTATGTGCTACGATAGAATTAACCGATTTTATAAAAATACTCAATATTATGTTTTATGAATCTATTTTAATTCACATTTTATATGCAGTAATACCCCGAACTTATGCGATAGGTGCGGGGATGTCTTAAGACCTTCTCAGGCCCTGGGCTCAGAGGCATTTTAAGATTTTTTGAGGGATTGGGCTCCTATTTAAGGAGCCCAATTATTAGACCTTACTTATAACCTTTAAAGTAGACAGCATGTGAATTGTCAAATACTCATACAAACATTAATTTGAAACAAGTAAATGTGTATGGCTCACAATTTCACAAACTTCGGTACAAACCAGTTCAAACCGAAGCAGCATTTCAACTAAATTATTTGATTGATCGTTCCTAGTCTAGGCATGGACAACTGCCATGCTACTGTTGCCAGCTGACATGTAGTTTAAAATTCCCTGTTTTTAAGAGAATATGTTCCGGAATTATATTCGCATATTAAATTTATTCAGATCATGATCTTATTAGAATGAGTCAGATCGAAACGAGACCCCATCGAGGGTGAGGCCCTGGGACCGGGCCCAGTTGGCCCATGCCTTAAGACGTATGCTTACCATCATACCAAGTGTAAGGCGCCCATCTGACGATATAAAATACGAACGGATCACTTGCTTTCTCCTCGATATCTCCAAACACGGATATGTCTATCAAGTTGCCAGCAGAATCAGAACTGGTCTCAAAAAACGACATTGGGCTACTTCTGCATCCAATTTTGTCGTTGGGCGCCTCACTTTCGCCTCTTGTCTCCATGCTGCAGTTTTAATAATGGTCGCCATGTAGACAGTCCGTGAGGCTCTCTGGATGTTATCGTCACAAACAAGCCTATTTTCTGTTTCAAGGTATGGGATGTGACTAAACAATCTTGCGAGACAATATCTCTCCTCTAGGTGTTGGTGGAAGGTTTGAGATCCTGCTTGACATTCGGCATAACATTCCCGAACCTCTCGATTCCATATTTGCATGAAAGTCATGGGATTCCATTCAAGGCAGGTAGTAATATCAAGCAACAATAAACTACACTCTCGATAGACCACGATCCGATATGTGCTGGAAGCCGTTTCTTCTTATATGATCTCCTTATAGACAACAAACATTCGAATACGATTTCCAAATGTGAAACCCGCCACTAATTTTCCTCTTATATAAAATTCTAGAAGCCATCTCCCTCTCCTGGATCATTCGATTGTGCTTAAATATGCTAATTACTTGCATATCTCAGTTTCTTTTCATCCGAATTTGACGTTTGTTCATCTTTTCTTCACTTTAACCTTACAGACTGTTCTTGAACTGTAACCTCCTCCCTCCATAAAACAGCTATGCGTCCACTACTGTCCTGCTTATTGTGTCAGAACTTCTGTTGCTCATTTAGAAATGTTTATCCACAGTGACGCATACAAAGGGGGAGGGCAGCAGATTTTTAATTTTTAACATAGAAATTACCCCTCGGCGCTCTCATGTACGTGTTTTTTTATTGTAATGGCCACTGCCTGTTTGACAATTTTAACTAGGGTTTATTTTGAGGGGAGATTGTATTGCAAAAGCGTCCCGATAAATTATTTTAATGTTTAATTTTGATTAAGTCTTACTTTCGGGAAACAAAAGTAAATACTCTCCTAAATAAGCAATACGAACTTTTCAATTTAAAAATTATTCACACGGATAACTCTTTTAAAATCGATGTTTAATCATTTCGATAAGAAAAATGGAAGTTAAAACTATAATCCTTTAAATTAAAAAAACTTATTTATTTTAACAAGTCTCTCATTGAGAATGAAAACTTCAATTAATTGGCATGATTTTATGCAAAAATAAACATAATAGTTAGTTTGTGGGGTATGGAGCAACAAGGGCTGTTATCCCAAAATAAATATTAATTTCCTGTTGATATTCCAAACAAGGAATAAAAACAAATGTCGAGCTGCAAGATATGTGCTGCCATCTATGGATTAATCTATAACAATGAAGTTCTGAAAATTTAGGTAGTTTTTAAATTTTTCATGATAAACAAATTTAACATAAAAAAAATAACTTTGATGCTTACCAATACTGACATGTATTAGAATTTTAAGCAGTAAGAATAATTATTTCTAAAAGCGCCATTCTCGAAAAAATTTCTTAAACTGCTTTTATGTTTTAGCAATATTTAATGGGACTCTAGTTTTTGAGGTGTACACTAATTTAAAAGTCAGTATATGAATAGAATACTCTTCCATTCTAAAAAAATACTTTTGACAAAGCTGTCTGTCTACTTCCAAACATGCATAGTACTTTTCTTTCTCTTTTGTTTCAAATATTGTGTGTTCTTTTTTTCCTCTTACCTGCCCTTTCATTTGAATATAAAACAAATATCAACAGCTGTACATAAGTAAGAAACTCAAGAAGACGAAAAGATTTCTCGTAAGAAAAAGTGTTTGGTCACTAATAAATCAGTAACCAAGCATTCAAAGAGTTATTAATAAACTATGATATTATTAGAAGGATAATAGCTCTTAATAAGTAAGAAATATATTCAGTTGCTAGAAATATTTACTTTACATTTGTAACATAAGGTTTTTACAAATAGTTTTTGGAGAGTTTAATAGTATTAAATTTAAAAAAATGAATTTTGCAAAATTACTAATTAGTTTTTGAATATGAAATCAGAACAACTAAAAGAAAATTCAGCAACTTGATTTTATACATGCAGCATATTGCTTAATGAATTTCATTGCTCCCTTTCAAAAATAACTATGAATATTTTTATTTATATTTGAAAAATAACTTTTTTTTTTACCTTATCAAAACAGATTTACATGCTGAGCTATAATTTATATAATAAGCCTCATTTTATTATTTAGGAGCCGCACAAATCCTAATATTTAAAATTATCTATCTGTCACTCATAATTGTAGAGAAAGAGGAAGAAGGAATTCCCAAAATTATGTAATTGATACATACAACAACAAAAAAGTACATAGGATGGTTTATTTTCAATAGCAATTTGTTTAACTGAAAAATGTTAAAACTAATTGTTTATAAATATTTTACAAAAAGTATCTAATTTTATTCTAAGAACAACTGTCAGGAAAAAAAATTTAATTTTCCTTGTCATTTTTTTCATTCTACTAATGCTTTACCATTTCTATCATATTCCTATTAATCAAAAGAAGAAGACTAGGTAAAAAAAAATATTTTCATTTTTAAATAATTGCCTAAGATATTACACTATATATATTAAATTTTCTTATTAAAAATGTATCAACACCATTTATCACATACACAAGTAATGTGATCCAATGTTGTATAGATCTTTAAAAAACATTCAAGTATATTGCATTTCATACAGATTTATGTTTGCTACGTTATTTGCACACATAATCGAAACAAATAAAAAATTTTAATCTACTTATATATTTTTTATCATAAATGCAGTAGTACCTTCTGTAAGAAACACCTCCTAATTGGGGGCCATTCTGTTGGTCCCTTTGAATGAGGACCTTACTGTATTAACCTCTCATTAAGGGACAATGAGAAAAAGTTTCAAAAATAAAACTAAGTAGAGAAATAAATAAAAGTATGAATACTATTTTTGTCAGTTATCTTGAAGGCAAGTTTGAGCTCAGTGAGAGATACAACATACTATATCCCCCATATGTGATTCCACTTTTAAAAAAATCAAATATATTTATGGCATAATAAATCAATCTAACAGAGAGGAAAAAAAGGATTCTAACCAAAATCCCCTATCAAATTGAAATTTTCTGTTATTATTAGTTCTTGCTAGAACTAGGAAGAAAAAGAAGTATAGTTTTTTAATGTGTAACTTTTACATATGTTATCTAACATGGCTTCAAAAGAAAAAATTATACATTAAGGCAAAAAGTTATGCAATTCATGTAATAGAAATTGAAAAATTTAGTTGGGAGAGATTTACAGCAGAAACTAGGAATAGAGATAAAAACCACATGTAAGTCATATGCCAAAGAATAGAGCAAAAATAAAAGTAGGATTACTAATTCAAATAAACATTTTAACACTTTAAAGTTTTGAAACATTGGAACATACAGTAGTAATCAATTGGTTTTGTCCGGTAATAGCAAGAAATATATTCCTGTAAATGGAATATTATTGCAAGAAAAAGCAAAATAAATTTCTGAAAGTATGGGGTTACTGGACTTCGAATCAACAAGTGGTTGGTTGGACAAATTAAAGCAGACATAACATTAATTTTAAGGAAAATTAGTAAATATGCAACATGTAACAAACTAGATAAAAAAATTGCTGAATAAAATTTGTGAAAAATATTAGGCTAAAATACAGTTGAAATTGCATAATTGTATCGAATTTTGCCTAATAAAACTGTATGCTTCAAAAGAGAAAAGTGCTTTAAGGAAACTCTTTATGTAACACGAAAGGAAAGTTGGAGCAATCACTTAATTGAAAAGACCAAGAAACCATGATGCTTTAAACACAATGGGAAAGCTTCTATTGGTGCATTGTACCACAGTATAAAGTCATTTATGACACAAAGATAACCTTAGATGGGTCAATTACTCTTGATAAAATGTCAAGAAAAATAGGAAGATTCAGCTTTCTTTTAATAATTCACCAGCTCTCCCAACCAATGCAAAACGTGAAATTAAGAGTCCCCCCACCCCCTAACACAACATGTATTCCTAGTAGCCTTTAGACTAAGGTATTAGAAGTTTCATAAATCATTACAGAAAAATGTTTCTAAAGCATGTTTAACTAAGCTGCTGGCGAAAACAGCAACCTACTTCCAAAATGTCATTCAGTAGATAAAGCTGTTTAATTCATATCATACAGAGTAGTGTTCAGCACAGAAAGCACTAAAATTTCTATTTTAAGTGCATTCATGAAATTTTTTTAAAAACACTAATGAAAATGAATAATTTGAACTTGTCAAAATCAGTGGCAATGCAGAATATTTGAAAAATTGATGAAAACTTGAGTACTGATGATACCAATTGCGACTTAAAATCTTTTTTGAACTGTAGTTAATGCAAGTTTTAACAAATATAGCTTAGAAAGCAGAGGAGAATAAAGAGTTCAGCACAAAAGTATGGCAAAAAGATTTTTTAAAAGGATTTAAAGTACTTCTCCAAATTTAAAAAATTTATAAATGTTGGCAACAAACACACCTGATGAACATAAGAAACTTTTATAATCATGAGGAAAAACTGCAAGCATTGCAGACTTTTAAACAAACCTGTGTAACGAATAATTTTCGATACAATTTTTTCTATAAAATGCAATTCTCTTCACAGATTTTTGCAACAGTTGTGAACTTTTAAAAACATGCGACTACATTGCTTTTTTATTTATCGTTTATTTTAAGCTAAATACAACCTGAATTTCCAATTAAAATACATTTTTTAATATGTACCCTCTAAAGAAGGGATGCAATGTCTACCCTGATGGTTGTCCCTTACTGAAAGGTACTACTGTATTTCTTCCAAAAATTTATTAAATACATTATAATATTAAATTTATTGATATATTCCTACATTATTTAGCTTTAATACTTCTTTACTAATTACTTAATAACTATGATGCAATATAACAAATATAACCAACTTTGAAGGAAAAAAAACAGTATAGAATCATTAACTTTTTTATTTCAGAAGAAAAAAAATTACTTCCAATATTTACCTTGGGAGAAAAGCCATATGATAAACAAAAAATATAAATGCATTGAACTTTTAAAAAAAAATGGTTTTCCTTTTGGATTAAAATAGACATTAAAAAACAATTTTATTTCTGGATGGAAAAAAGTTTTGTTTTTTTTATTTATAAGACAAGGTTGTGAAAAGTATCTGTTACAAAAACTTGATAAGAAAAAAGTTGAGTAAGCTCATCAAACCTATCTTTTATGGACTTATTTTATGTAAAATCATTGCAAAATATGTTCTTATCAGCAACTCTTAAATTTAATGGACATACTTTTTTTAGATTTTAAGTTAATAATCAAAATGTAAAATAATTTATGCATTACTTAGATTTACATTCTGCTTTAAAAAAAAATTTTAAGTCATTTTATTTGATAAACTTTCCAAATAACAGAATCTCAAGAAATTACAAAAAAATTGCTTAAAATCGAGTAAAAAATTCAAAATGATAATTATAAATAAAAAGAATAATAAAAAGAGCCACACACACAAACCAGAGCCAAAGTGCAAAAAAATAGTTGCTTTATTTTGTTAAACCAGATTACATGACATGAAGTCATTTATGGTTGAAGTGCATACACCTCTCTTTAACAACAATATAGGGATCAGTATTAAGTTTTTATAACTGTCCTACAGACAATAACAACTTTTCTTTAATATTATTGTAACCATATACATAAAGACATTTTAATTATTTCTACATAGTATGTGCAGCTGACACAGAACTGCAATCAGAATAAAAATACTTTTGATAAACCTCCTTAAATGTTGAATCAAGAACCAATAATTATTATCAAAAAAGAAATATGTATGTTTACTGTGCATTGGTCAATAGCTTATATATATGTACAAGTTCTAAAATATATATATCAAGTATCTTACAAGAAAACTTCCAAGGAAAGCATTCAGAAGAGAGAGAAAATAATAAAGGGGGGGGGGGTAAAAAACTTGAAATCTAAAGGAAAATTTCCAAAGGAAAGAGGTTGAAAACTGGGACAAATATACCTTTTTTCCCCAAAGCTCCCTTGTATTTTAACACATCATTTATTTCAACTTCATAAAGGGAACAGGAACAATTAAATGGCACTACTTATTAAAAGAGAAGGTGTGAATAGTTATTTCACAAACTTCTACTCGAAAAATACATCAATATCACAATGAAGAAAGTGATTAATTTTTATTTTACTAATGTTAGGAAGGCATATTATTTTATTGTAAACAATATCCTGTCTTTACAATGAAATAATTTTTTTAAAATTTTTATTTAATATTAAATAATTTTCTTTTGAATTCATAATACATTGAAGAATCTTTCTTTTCATGCCAACAAACCTAATATACTTCAATTAAATATTGCTGATAACTTAAGAAAACCAAAATTTAATGTTTACATAATTCCAATGCTTATTGAATATTTATACCTTTTCAAAACTATAGACAGATATAGTATAGTTAATATATTAGATATAATATTTTTAAGCAAGAAATTTTCAAAAAGCACACTTAATTTTTAATTAAAACCCCTTAAAGTACATTCACCTAAAGTTTTTAATATCTTTAAATGCAACACGTAAAATGCACTTATTCAAAATGTCTTATTTTCAAGAAAACATTTAAACATACATCACAAGACAAATACAAAACCAAAAAAAATGAGTATTAATTGAACATAATACAAATAACTTGAACAAAAAAGATGCTACAAAAGCATGCATGTAAATATAATATAATGAAAATTTATTTACTCTTTAAAAGAGGCCTTCAATAAGAATGCTGAGCTTTCTTTATTACCAAACCCTATGATCTCTCTCATTAGTATTAACTGGCTCATGGTTCAACATTAATTTTTATATTGGCTAGAATAATGTTTGGGTGTGCCATGAATCTGTGGGAGCTATATTCAGAAAGATGCATTGAACAAAAAGATAATTTTTACTACAATCATAAAGAATTTATGCATCATAGAAGTATTTACACTTTTCAGATGAGGGTGAAAGGAAATTTCGATTTTTTATTATAGAATTTATATTTTTGTGAAATTTCAGGCCACTAAAAGAGAAATAAACATTCATACATTATATGCTATTTCGTCATTAAAATTTGGCATTACGTTTAAAATGAATGTATTCTTATACATACTGTCACAGTAAAAGAACACATAAATTTCATTTTTTTAGCCAATATTACCAATTTTAAAAAACTTCTTCTCTAAAAATGGTATTTATAGACAAAACCTGTCTATTATTTTTTAAAAAGTTAAAGAAACAATTTAAAGTAGGCATTTTCAATCCTCTGACTTTGAATAAAACTTCTACAATTTCACGAATGCACATTTTTTGACAATCAAAATATTTCAATAAATATTTTGAGCTAATTTACAAGCCAGTTAATTTTCTACTGAAAGAGGAAGGGATTTGGTAGATAGAAAGCTCAGCTTTTGCAGAAGTCAGAGGATTAAATATGCCTTTTTCAAAGATAAACTAGCATGCTTGAAAACAGGATTGAATTATCAAGTTACAAAACTGTTCTCAACAAATCTAAAATAGAACTCATTATGCAATCAATATTTATCAATTCATAAAACGAGATGAAGCTAAACAAAAATATTGCTTAATATACATTCATATTTTGTCCCTAAGTTTATCAGTCATAATTGCATAAATGACACTATAAATGGTATAACAACTTACAACAAATAGATTATTTTGAGTATTATTGGAATCTTCAACTGCTTATAAGTATTTCACAATGTCAACTTAAGCCAGCCATGTCTCTTAATATTTCTACATCTACAGAACTCTTTCAGAACATAACAGCAAAAGAGAACATAAAGCATTACAAAAATGTAATATGATACATATCCTAAATGGAAATAATGAATTTTGGAAAAGTGTCTCTTAAAAAGTTTCAGATAATATAACTAGAAGGAAACTTTTAAGCTCCAGTGATATACTTTTTTCTCCATTGTCTTCAATGGAAAATGCAACTTTTGTACAATATAAATATGTCACCAAATATTGGCAAACTGTCAAACTTCTGTAAAAATTACGTAACATGGGATTTTGATCAGGAATGGTCAGGGAAAATTAAAGTTTATTCATAGATGATAGCTGTACATCCAACAAACGCATCTTTTTTTCATATTCTTGTTGAGCAAAAAGCAATTCTTGCTCTATAGCCCTCAGTTTAGCATTATGTTCCTCTTCAATGGACTTTAATCTGGCATTGTGTTCTTCCTGCATAAATCTCAATCTAGCTTCATGTTCTTCACGCTCAAATTGAGCCTTTTCAGAATCTGCTTCCACTTTGGATTGAGTCTCTCGTTGGGACAGGAGTAACTGATCTTTATAAAGTTGCAGAATGGCTTCATGCTCTATTTTTAAGTTGTCAAGTCGCCTCTGATGATACTTTTCTACAAGTTTGTCAATCACAGTATTGGCTGCTTGGTGAGCTGAGTCTACAGCTGATTCTGTGAAATAGATGATTTGTTGTTGTCCATCAGTAACCTACAAAAATTGAAAATTTCATAAATCTTTCAAATTTTAATATCACTAGATGCATACAAAAAATATTACAGATACTATTAATACCAAGAAAAACTTTGGATTAATGTAATTCAATAACATTAAACAATGATTTTCACCTGAATAATATACTGATTTTAATTTAACACTGAAGAGGTTCTATAGCATGATCTGTTTTCTGAATATAGAGAGTACGATTTTTGAAATGCAAATAAAGTTGTTTATTTGAAGTTACAAATCTTGAACATTCTTTAAGAGAATAAAGATATTATGATCACTATTACAATAACCCCTTAACTGTCCTTTATGTACAAATATGCTTTTTCAAAGTATAATTCCTCACATTGTACTGCAGTAAAACTACTTCCAAGGCTTTGGAATTAAATTATAGAATCTTCACTGTGCTTGCAAAGGATTTACTTATTTCACAGAGAAGGATTTATTTATTCATGGCTTTTCTCTCCCCACCCCCAAATACAACTGTGCAAAATAGTGGCCCTGGGAAGCGAATTGCATAACTTTTCCTCAAGAGAAATGGGTTAGTAACCTTAACTCTTAAATTGTAGCTGCATTTTTCTCAACATAGCTCTCCATAGAGATAATCTATTGTTACAGGTAAATAATCTTAGAGGATGGGGTATTTCATGTTACTAAGTTTAATTTTTTTTTTAAATCCTTTTAAAATATAATAAATTAATTGCTTTCTTTCTGAGATCATAATTAGCAATAATGTAATCATAAATTCAAAATATTAAGACATTCTAAAAAAAATTTCATTAAAATCTACATTTAAAAAAATATTAGGCTTATCTTGATTAAATGCTCTAAAAACTTTATTTCAATATGTGTGTGTGTGTGTGTGTGTGATATAATTACATGCATAAATAATTCAGAAAGAACATAAGATGTATGAATCTCTTCAATCCAAAGATGAACATGATGTCCTGCAGAGCTCACAAAAATAAAGTCTGCCTTAATTTCCATTGATTTCTTAGTTTGTGATCAAACTACGCAGTTTCTTCTACCTTTTTTTCACCTCTTTCACTCATATTTGGGTAAAGAAAATGCCTTCCAGAAAGCCATAGAGAAGAGGATGATGATTTAACTGTGAATTGCCTCTCTATTCTGAAATGGGGGGGGGGGTCAAATATATTCCATTTCATTTTAAACTGAAAAGACAGAATTTTAGTCCAGTAATGTGTATCATACAAAACTTCGACATTCAATGAAGTGTTATTTATTAGATCCAAGAATAATTTCTAATACCATTTAATAGGCTTTTTGAATAATGAATCATAAAAAAAAACAATGCATACACATCACTCTTATTTTTATTGTAGTCTATGAAACATTTTAGTTTCAGAATTTTTACATCCTTGTTTGCCTGTCATTTTGTTCAGTATGAGTAATATCTGGACCCTGTAAAATAATCAAGAGAGAAGGAAAAACACCCTTTTTCTTTTCTAAAAACAATTGTATTTGTACTTGCTCTTTACATTGCATCCAGCTCTATTTTCTTCAACACTGTTTCCAGGACTTTTTTTAGAATTCTTTTCCTTTGTTTTAAGAACTGCACAAGTTATCAGTTTTGTTTTCAATTTGTTGATAAGTTCACTTAAAGTTACAAGGACTATACTAACAAATTGAATAAAAAAATTTAGCTCTAATTTTTTTTCCCCTATAAGTAAAAGTGAACTTGATGTAATGAAAACATCAAAATGTCCATAAAAGGATAGCAGGCATTAAAAAACTTTAAAATGGTAAACCAAAAATATTCCAGTAAAGGTGAAAATTTTAAGATTACAGAATAATGAAGTGGTTGTTTCTGAAAATAAAAATCATACCAGTGATGAAAAAAAATTCAATAATAAAGATAATTATTACTTCATTTGTTCATAATATATATGGCACTCAATCTAAAGATTAAAAAAAATTAGTCATTAGATCTTTCATAATCTGTCCAGCTCAATTCTGCTATATTATAAAACTTTCAATGTGACAAATTCATCATAAATAATATAGATAATGAAAAATGTATTTGTATTGTGTTTAGTTGTACAGCTTAATCTGATATCATCAAAATACTAAATATAAAGTGTGAGAAAGAATAAAAAAAGACTATAAAAGCAGACTTTTCAAACTTGTATATATATATAATTGTTTTCATTAGTTTAAGCATACAAGTCATGTAGAGCAATGGTCCTCAACCCCTGGAGCGTGGACCAATACCGGTCTGTGGATCAAATAATACAGGGCTGCCAAGAAACATTAAATTATTTTCATTTAATTTACTGTGGTGTATTTTGGGGGTGACCTTTTATGAAAATCACTTTCTATTCCATGCTAGATCACTTAACACTCATCTTTTGGTGTAACTGTATTTTATCCTGAATGCCTGTTTAAATAGAATTAAATCAAAGTTATGAAATCAAAACAATCTAAAATATAAACAATCAACACCTTCCCCTTTTTGGGTCACAGTAAAATTATTATACACTGACTGGTTCCCAGCGTTATAAAGGTTGGAATGCACCGATAAAGAGAACTCACAAATTGCCAGTAAAATATAGACAATCCCAGATATAAATTCCTTGTCTCTCAAAAACTTTATACAGTGTGAAATCTAATTATGGAACTTACACATGATAAAAAAAAATTATATTCTAAAGAGACTTCTTGGAGAAAGAAAAATCAAAACAAAATCCAAATCAGAAAATATTTAAGGCAAGCATGCGAGTAGAGTCAGAGAGCAAAATGTTATTTTTGATAGCTTCACTTCTACACTTTTCTTAGCAAGCCTTTTTTTTTTTTTAAAGAAACATAACTAGGATAGGCACAAAGTGATTAAAATTATTTGAACAAATGACAAAAAGATATAATTGTAAGCTTCACAGATAATATTTGTGTTATTAAATATTAGGTAAAAAATAATAATTTCTGGAGCATATTGCATTAGTAGTCTAACATAACAAACTAAATTAAAATCCATAAATATTATATCATGCCAATTAAGGAGCTTAATCAGCTTTTAATGCATACACATGAAAGAAAATTAACCTATATTGCACAAAAAAATAACAATAATATTTGTTGGTTTTACTTGTAATGTGTTTATTCTTTGGATTTCAATAAATAGAAAATAGTATGAAAATACATTGACAAAAATGTTGCCTTAAGAGAACTTGGTAAATTATTTAATTATAAGACAATGCCTGATGAGATATAAAAGTCAAGCAAATTAATTTAAAAGATTTTAGGTAAAAACTCAAACAAAGTATGCTGTCAACATTTGTTGATTAACTAATGAATATGACATATATAAAACATTCTCATGCAGTTCATCAAATAATGACAAAAAAACTTCAAGTTAACTGCATTGCTTTATTATGAAGGAAAGATTTAATCCATATATTATTATTCATTCATAGTTCTCACAATCACTTATATTAACCTTTTTTTTTTCCTCCAAAAAACATAAAGTACCAACTCAAATGCTATACAAGTTAACAGAAAAACAAGAATAAATGTGCTAATTACAGCATCTGTATTTTAATGATCCATTTAAAACTAGCATGTGTGCATCAACAACTTTTTTCTCCCTTGGAAATAATATTTTACATAATTTTAAAAGTAAATTAAATCCTTTACCTGTGCTGTCGGGGGTACAACTCTTGCATCTCCATTGCTTTCTATATCATTATTCTTAGTACCATCCAAATTTTCTAAAATTAAAGAAGAGAAATTATATTTTTAGAATAAATAAATAACTTTATAATACATGTAACTTTAAAAATATTTAGCAAGTTTACGAAAAAATACATTTGCAAAACAGTATAAAATTTTCTAAACAATATAACAGGATAATTGCATACAAAGGATTTTTGTGATTTGCAAAAAAATATAACACATGCTCATTTATTTGTGAGAATTCACAAACAAAAAATATTCTTCAGGTTTTATTTTAACTTATGTCAAAGAATATTAATAAGCTATCATAGCAGCACTAATTAAACATACATCTTTCAAATAAATGAATTGTCTAGTTAAAAAAAAATAAGAATTAAGAAATTAAATACCTTTTAGTTTCTTAGTACCTCTAAAATCTAATAATCTAAGTACCTTTAAAAAAAGCTACATTAGAAAATACATATAATTTAAAGAGGAAAAAGAAAAATTTCCATCCTAATTTTATATATTCATGAATCCTCATATTTATAATTGCCTAGTCATTAAAAAAGCAACTTAAAAATTAACTTTGAAGCACTAATTTACAAAGGTATACAATTATTAGATTATCCGTAAAACTAACAAGGGGAGGGCACGACTAAGGAAATTCATTTTGGGATGAGAATTGGTATAATAGTCATACATTAGGGTGTTCAACCCTCAATGTATTAGCACAGAATGGCCAGTCAATTCAGAGAAAATAGCCGAAATTCATGCTTAGCTTATATACAGTTAAGTTTTAATTACATCCAGTGACACAGCAACATGCTTGGTAGAGTATCTGCTTACCAAGCGGTCGGCCTCGGTTCGAGTCGCACATTCGGTTATTTTCTTTTATTTTTTAAATATTAAATGATATTTTATGTAATTATTTTGTATTTTATAAGTATATTTTTATGTTAATAAATAATATTAATAATAAATATTAAATATTTTATATAAAAATTAGTTACAAATAGTTTTAAAATGTGAAATACAATATATTATAAATATAACATAATCTTTAAAATATATTATTATTTATAAATTAATTATTTTATAATTAATATAATAAAAATAATATATGCCTTTTTATATATTTTATAATTATATAAAATATTTAATAAAAGTCCTTTTTAAATAAATTTATTTAATTTTAAGAATAATTAAATAAATTGAAAAAAAATTGTTTGAGCAAATTGAACCCTATTTGCAAACTAATTAAATTTATTTAAAAAGGACATTAAATACTTTATATAATTATAAAAAATTAATTTAATAATAATATATTTTATAGATTGTTATATATATAATATTTTATTTATATTATATTGTATTTCACCCATAAAACTATTTGTAACTAATTTTTATATAAAATATCATTTGATATTTATTACATATTTTATTATAAATATTAATTAATATAAAAATACATTTATAAAATATAATAAATATTTATATAATTACAGTAATTATTTTACTTTATAAAATACAAAATAATTGCATAAAATAGGATTTAATGTTTAATAAATAAATTTAATTGCAAAAAAATTATATAATTTAAAAATTAAAAGGAAAAAAAAACCTAACGCGCCACTTGAACTGTGGCCGCGTGATTGTGTGGTAAACAAACACTTTACCAAGCATGCTGCTGCGTCTCTGAAAGTGATCAAAACTTGATTGCATATAAGCTAAGCATGAATTTTGAAAGCTATTTTCTCCAAATTAAAGTCGCCATTCGGTGCTAATACATTGAGGGCTGAACACCCTAATGGAGTACAACTATTATACCAAGTCTCGTCCCAAAATAAATTTCTTTAGACGTGCCCTTCCCTTGTGAAACAAGAAAGAATTGAATTTATTTGAATATCAAGAGTGAAAGTTTTTAAATATTTTTAATAATTTTTACTTTTAATTAAAAAATATGTGATGTATATATAAAGAGAGAACAAGGCCTGTGACTAAAGTTCAATCATATTCAATTTTGATGTAAGTAATTAATCATATTTTTCAGTCACATATCAACCTTAACTCTGCCATACCACACATAAATGCAACAGTAAAACGTGACAAATTCTTGCCTATGTCAAATACCCTTTTAGTCCTGTCAAATACCCTTCCCCTATACCCTCTTGTTCAAATAAACAGACTTAAACATATTTTATATAGTTAGAAAAACATTGAGAAAAATCATTTTTTCAATATTAGATTTATACAAGACAACTAAAACTTAAATTTATATAATATGTACATCCTTAACTTAGTTATCAGTAAGTTACGTGCAATCATTAGCCCTTTACTAATTTTAGCAAGTAACAAACACAAGCTTTTAATTCTCCAAAATTTATAAGCAATAAGGTTTCTGTATACCAAAGATTATTCGATAGAGTGACTCTAAGATAACTTAGTAAGATTAAAAAAGGCATTTTTCATCAACTTGCATTTTTTGTTGATAATTTGAACTCTACCAATATAAACTTGAGTTTAAAAACATCAAGTCTGTTTCAAGCAATTACATGATATTTTTACAAGTAAACTGCAATAGTACAATATATACATTTTAACATTTTACCTATTTCAGGAAACCATTTTAATAAAATTCATACAAAATCAAAATTCAGAGGGAAAAAATGGCAACGAATATCTTTGCATACAGTATGCACTTTTACAATAGTTTCCAAAGTTTGAAAGAAAGTTATTTGAAAATTTTAATAAAGCATTTGGTATTCAAAGAAAATATAGATTGGAAAATAGATGTTTTGTAGAATATAATGTCTAAATTTTCTAAAGATTAAAAAAGCAATAGCACCAGTTTAAAAAGAGAAAAGAAATAATAATTTCACATAAATAATTCTCATTTAAAAACAAACTTGAGCAGATTAGCAACAAAATCAATAATAATAATCATATCTATTCATTAATATGTACTGATCCGAAGAACATTAATACATTTTCAACAAACCAGAAAAACCCACATCATTAAAGCCACCATCACAAAACTCAATTAACATAATTCATTAAAACAGAAAAGATAATGTCATATTTTAAACCAAGCATTGAATAATTAAATTGCAAAATATACGAAAAGGAATTCATCACAACATTATAGTAAAAAATACATAAGAAACTAATATCAATCTTTTAAAAATTATTTGACATGGTTCATTTATTATTTGGGGGAACACTAAAGAAAATTACAAATCTTTGATGCAATTTTTTTCTGTGTATTTCTTCTAAAATAAATGGAATATAATCCAAATAAAATAAAAGTGGTAGAAACTGGAACATTTAATAAATTGTCAATTGTAATTCACCTGCTCAATAATTTCATTTCAAAATTCAAGGTCAACTTACGATAAGTTGGTGCACAGTCGGGGCCTGTGAGAGTTGGGATGAGGCCCGGAACATTCATTTGATGAGGAACCCCCTCTAGAAATTATAATATTTGAATCAAACAAAAGGCTTCTTTAAAAAATAATTTTCTACCTTGCTTCTTTTTTTTAAAAAAAAATCCCTAGTTAAAATCAACATGTTTCAAATGTCCAAAAAAGACTTGTTAGTAGATAGAAATGAAAAGATTTCAACAAAGGAAAGGCTCTGTAGCACAAAAAAATAAATTATTCCATTTATACTTTCTTTTATAATTAATATTTCCAAAGTTGCATGCATTTTCCAAAAGCCCACTTCATCATCTGGGTTGGATAAAAATAATTCTTCAATAAAGTAAGTACACTTAAATAGAATTTTAAAAAAAGAAAGAAAAGGAAAGAAAAAGATAAGGACAGAAGTCTACAGAAATTTTACCCTCACATTTTATGTTGAAACTAGAATTTATATAAGTTAATTCAACTTCTATTTAATATAGAGTTTCGCTATTACTAATGTTACACCATAATTAAACAATTTTCAAAAAGAGAATTCTTTACCATCTATAACAGCAACTTTTCATGGTTTTTTTTTCTATCTTGGTAATTAGAACATGGAAAAACACATAACAGTAAGTATTATTTACATATTTCCTCTGTAATATTTTGCAATTAATATGATTGTTTAATAATAGAATATTTGTATCTAAATATAAATGCCAAAACTGAAAAATACCCTTTGGAAATAAAGTATAAAAAGGAATAAAGTTTGAGAATTTACAATAGTCTCTATACTTATCCTCTGAAATACAGAGAAAAAAATACATCCTATTTTATAATATGTTTGTATTCATAACAGATAAAACACCATCAATTTTCCAAAAAGAAGATTTAAATTAAAAACAAATATTGCTTTGCATAACCTTACAGTAATACAAGAAACATTCAACACAACGGCAAAAAAGAAACCAATATTGGACAACGAAATCTATCTCCACTCAAAGTTAAAGAGTTTATTATACAAACATATTCAAAATTATTTAGTTATCATTGAACAAATTTAGCAAAAAGACTCATAAAAAATCACCGCTTACAAAATAAGAAAGAATATTCAAGCTACTTTTAACAGATTACTAAGATGACTGATGAAAAAGAAAGAAAAAGCAGCTAGTTAAAAATACAAAGAGCAATTAGAACAGAGAGTTTTCAAAAAAGCTTTTGGAATGAACACTAAATATTGAAATGAAGTTCTCTCCTGTGTAACTTTTTTGCAAAATAATCCAAGTAGCTATTCTACAAATAAATATGTGTATCACTTGTATTCAAGTTTCAATTAATAAGATAAAATTTTATTTTAGATATTTCTCATCAATAAAATAGAATAACACTGTAGGATACAAGTGTCAAATCCACAACCCAAAACAAGTATCAAGGCAGCTGAAGAAACAATTGCAAAATCTGCAGCAAAAAAGCATCAGTAATCCATCCAAAAAGTCAAAGAAGCATCAAAAGCATGAAATAAAATGAAAAATTCATTTTATTTCATGTTCATTAATGTAATTAAATGATTATGATGCAGTTCTGTATCTATCTTGATATGTTGCATATTTAAATATTAGTAGCCAGTTTAGTAGCTCAGTTGATGCCAACTGATTAAAAAAAAAAATTAGTGACAGTATTAACTACAATGCACTTTTCAGTTAGATGGGCATAAGTTATGAAATGCCAAATGTTGCTTTGTCCCAGATGAAATCTCTAACTACAACCACTTCCCATTGTTTTTACATGGTTTTTTGTAGAACTATAACTACCAAAAGTTACAACATAAAAAGCTATAGCCTATGCATAGCTACAAATTTTGCCAACACTTTTGGCGAAACTTTCATTCAACTAACAAAAAAATATACAGGAATATTTTTGTCCAATTAACAAAAAATCCAAATAATTTATGATATTGAAAGCAAAATTTGTGCGGGAATGAGAACTTGCCAACTGGGTTAGTATTTATGATAAATTTGATTGTTCATTCACATTACTTAAACAAGTAACTTCGTGATGTACAACTTCAACTCATTTCAAATTAAATTAAAATTATGGCAAATGCAAATAAAATTAAACGATCATTTGCATTTCAATAAATGTTGCCTAAGCTTAATTCTGACAAAATAAGAAAATAAGCCACACTACCTTTTGATTTGAAACTATAATTTAGAATTTTCAGGAAAATAATTTTTTGTATTTTTGGACACCAGTTGATAGATATGCTGTCAAACAATCTTGTAATATATAGAATTGTAATCAGACAGTAAAATTAAAAGAGAAATGTAAAATCATCTCTCTTTGCTGAAATTTAATAAACCTTGACTCTCCAGGGATAAACACTCCTCACTGCACAAGTCATGAGTTATTCAAGTCATTATTGTTTGGATATACATAAATTTATGAATAGCTATATTCCATGAGTGAAGGACAGTAAAAGTACAATTAAGAACACTAAAACCCTGTTTATTGCAATCATTTAATTGAACTACATTGAATTTTTAAATTCAATGTCAAATATCACATTAATTTTTGCTTTATATTTATAAATGAATTGCATCATGAAATTTTAAATAATACAAATAAAATAGTATCTCAAACTAATCCAATGTTGTTGTCTTTATAATAAAAAGAAAAATCATACACTAATGAAGTTTGAATTACAAAAATATGTTGTTCTCTTTCATCAACAATTGTTACATATTTTTTGTAGGCCCAAAATCATACCTTTTCTTTTAAAGTGACCTAGGGAACTAATACGTTGAACATCACTTCTCAATGACATTAATATAAATATTTGTATAATCTTTTAACATAATAAGATTTGAATAATCTTTTCTCTTTAAAAAAAGAATTAAAGAATTACTACAGATTAGCTTAATAAACAACTTTCATAGACCCTTTTTTTTTTTACCCCTGAAAAAAATATTTTGAATTTTATATAGGTAATGTGTAGAAGTTATTTTTTTAAAAAACTGAATTTTGATTGCAATGAAAAATAATTTCCTTTCTTTTTAGGGCATAATAATTCTATTAAAAATTTTTAATTTGTATTCCATGGGTAATACGAGTGTTCATTTTTTCTATGAACTTTAACATTTTTAAAGAATTCTTAAATTTATAGTTTCATCTCTAATTTAAAAGAGATATTCAAGGTTTAGATTAAAGATTTCTTTTCTTCATAATTAATGATTTCTCTCCCTCAAAAAATTATCAGAGCTAGGAAAATTATAATGAATAGGAAAACAAAGAATTAAAAGTAAACAAATCAGGAAGAAAATGAATACATATAAGTGGATTTAAAAAATAAAAAAAAATTTCACACATGGAAGTTTTTAAATATAAAAAAGTTACAAGAAAAATTAAAACACTGTAATTATACATGATTTTTTTTTCAGGGAAAAAAACAGAATTTTCAATGGTGTATTTACCGATTCTTATACCATAAATTTCATAGTTTATTAAAATCTTATAAATAAATAAGATTTACCAATAATAAAATGCTTAAAACACAATCCTTTGTATGCAGGATAAAAAAAAAGTCTAGTGAACTTTATAAACTAGAAGGAATATTTCTTGAAAATTGCTGCAAAACAAGTTGGTTTGTTCTTCACAAATTAACATTTACATTAATAGCTCAACAAAATTTAATAGTATAAAAATATTTCTGAAACAAAATTTTTTTTTAATTTACTTCGAAAATCTTATGCAGTACTGCCATGACAACCTAGTTTTTTAAAAATGTTGATTTAAAAAAAATACAAAAAATTTATTTAAATTATCACAAACTAATCACATTTGGCCAAAATTATATTACATATTCAAAAATAGTGCCAAAATTCAACAAGGTTCAAATACTGTGATGAATATTTTAAAATCTTTATTTTTAAACTCGAGATCGAGTTTGAAATTTAATTATGCCCTTTGCATTTATTTGAAAAATTAGTAGATTATCTAAGTAAAAAGGAGAAAGAGAAACAATAGATATAAATATACATAAATACTGAATTATATATCATACAGTACAGCCTAATTACTCAGTTAATATAAAACAAGGAAATAAGATTTTCAACCTTAAGTTGCATAAAATTCAAGTGTTTTTAATTGTTTTAAAAATAATTTTTAATATGATACAATATTTTTAAAAAGCTTGTCTATATTTCAATTATTGACAATTTGGATCAAGTAGCATAGCAGTAACAATAGCTTTCAAATTATATTTTAATTATTTTGGGTAGGGTTTTTCTTCTCCTGGCTTAACTAAAATACATTAATATTTGATAATAACTTATATGAATAACATTTATATAATAATTTCAACTCTTGAGCATCTTTTTAGAAGCTCAGTGAAATACTTACCACAAGAAATAGGTATCAAGTCAGCTAGGATGTCTGATGTAGTTTGTTTCTTTAAATGACGTTTCGTCTTTTGATGTTTTTCGATATCTCCCTTGTGAGCTCTTATTTTCTTGCCACATATTTTGCAATATGCAAGAGTTGGATCCTCGGGAACAGCAGAGACCCATGCTGAAAGATTTTAAATTAAAAAGTTACTGTTTAAGAAATTTTCCTTTGAGTCATTGTACAGAAGAAAAGTAAAAATTATGTGTATGACAAAATCATTGATTGAATGACAAATGAAACTCTTATCAAAATTGCCTCTCATATTTTTGATTCCTATACAGTATAACCAATTGATATTTTTAAACAAAATATTTATTAATATCACACTTTGAAACTACAAACAGTTATTGGTGACAGACCACATAATTTTCACCCTGTTAATTGAGACAATACCTAGGCCAATTAATTTGCACTATACGCATTGTTATATATAAGTCATCAATTTTTGTGGCTCATGTTTTCTCTTCACAGCAATGTCAAATGATCTTACATGGAAAAAATAAAATTAATAGATGCTTTTAAGATACGATGTTTTGATTTGTAATATTGATACTTCTTCAATTTTCTTGTATTTGGTGTAAATTTTTGTTCTTGGTATGCACCAGTCTATAGCCATTCTCATATACCAAGAATATCAGAAATTATTTATATAACTCAATTATTAACTTCCAAATCTTGCCTCTTATATATTATTACCGTTAAATCCAGCGTATAACGTGCATCATCGAAATGAGAGAGAGCACCTATACTTTCAAGCTGAACTTTATTTTTAAGATATATTCACACCATATAATGCACACCCACTTTTTTGTGAAGAAGCCTGAAATGTAGGTGTTCAATGCTCTTGTGTTTTGAAATAATTTTTTCAAGGTATTATCCCAGGCTTTAAAAAAATAGTATACTCCTAGAACTGCAACCCTTTAAGTTCATCATATTCATTTCTCTTAAATAAACAATATCTCGATAAATGTAAATGTCTAATTTTTTTTAAGGATAATCTTTTTTTATTTTTAAAGCAATCAGTTTTATATACAGCGTATAATGCACACCAATTAAATTTGATTTTATTTTTTGTGTTAAAAGTGCACGGTATACGCCAGATTATACAGCAATTGTATTGTTATAATATAATTCCAATTAAAGAATATACGAATTCTAGAAATAATTATAATGAAACAGCGCATTTCTCCTCTCCAGAGAAAAAATATATAAAACACACACATACACACAAAAAGAGGCAAATTATGCTAGAATACTCCTATTCCTGCAAGTAATGAAAAAAATTATTTATCAAAAATTTCACACATACATAAATAAAAATAGATCATAAAACTTTCTATATTTTTAAAAGAAATATTTGAATTCCTTTTCATACATTGTGAGTGAATATTTTTATTAAACAGTGGACTTTCAATCTGTATGAGTTGCTTATTGGTGATGAAACTCATAATTTTGAGCCTTGATCAAGTGATGAGGACAAAACCTAAACTGGCATCCCATATTCTCCTAACCCCCTCACCATATCAACATAGAGATTTTGCCTCAATAGATTAAATGTGCATCAATCAGTAGGTCTTTAGTGGAACAAGAACACCAATGCCAGCCACAAGTTTCCGAACAAGATAACTTGCTTAACGTATCCACTTCAAATGCTGCAAGATGGAACTAACGTAAAAAATTTTAAAGCTACAATTTTGTTCCCTGGACATTTTCACAATAAATCAGATTATTAACCAACATTTCTTATGTAGAAACAAAACAAAATATATGGCCAATAAGAGCTAAAATAGATATTTACTTTTGTATAATTGTCAAAAAAGGGGGCCAAAAAAACTTAATCTGCTGAAAATTTACCTTATAACATAACTTTTTTAGTTAACAGTAACTCTTCCCTAATTTGAGCAAATTTCTAAAAAGCTCAATGCCAACTCAAAATTATACCTGATGAAAAAATTGATCATTACATAAATTGAACTAACTTTGAAACATACTGATTTTATTCTGGAATATTTATAACTTTTTATATTATGTGTGGTGCTAGCAAGGCCAAATATTTTATAAAAGAAAGAATTAATTTAAAAGAAATGTAAGATATGATGTAGTGTAATATTTGAAAACTTTTATTCAAACTGTTGCATTCATTTTTTTTTAAATATTTACCAATGAATGATAGATTTTGAATGCTTCTGAAAAATAAAATGTTCTGTTAAGACCTTAAAGTCTATCAAGAAATAAAGTATTTCTCAGGCCTAGTTGGCCCATGCCTTGATCGTCGTCCCTGGATGCGTCAGATATGTCTCGCACAACCATTGGTTTAGATTTTTTTGTTGCTATAAAGTCATAGTAGCAGTTGTCTTTTTGGTTTCTCAAGTAGATAATATAACTCTTGATAACCTGCTACACAATATTACATAGAAATTTTAATGCAAGCTAAAGACAGGATAAATGAGTATAAATAAAATGTAATTCCACAGTTGTAGCAAATTTCAAGCCCTCACGAATTAAATCAACTGTTAAGAAACAAACTTCTCCTTCAACTTTGCCAGTATCGATTTCTTTATCTCTCATAAAAAAAAATTTTAAAAACTTGTCATAAACTTGTACAAATCATCCTCATTCAAAAGGCACAAGTCTCCAAATTTTTTTGGAATTCATGCTAGAACAAAGAAACTTCGTGTAAGAAAAATCGTTTAATTTGTGTATTGTGTTATTTCAAAATCTGGTAAAAAAAAACGTGTTGAAAAAAAAGAAGAGATGGATGTACTTCCATTTTTTTTTTTGTCCACTTGCATTACTGTAAAATTTTCCACTTTAAATGAAACAAAATGTTCAAAAGGTACCCCAACATTTTTTAAGTGCATCCAATTGAATTGACTAACAAATTTGAAAATACAAAAAGGCTACATTGAATTACGACATTTTGCAGGATTAAAGTCACGATAGAATATATTTTGTAGTATGCATCATTACTGCTGTGAAAAGACTTTGCTTCATACATTTAATCATATGCTGCTTTTGACCAGAAGCTCTAGCTCACTAATCAACAGATATTTTTGTCCTTGCACATCTGTACTGCTTGGTAACTTCCGACTTTGTAAACAGGCAATATATCTATCACTTTGACAGAAAAATTGAGACATTTATATTTTAATGAAAATTCTGTTTCAAAAATGATGAGTAACAAAACATATCAAGGAATATGAAAAGACTTTAAAAAAAATTTTAGCTACTACATTTAGCAAAATTCCTTCTGAGCTTAGCGACTTTTTAATTATACTTGCAGGTTTATCTCGCAACTAGGGATTGCAATACAGGACCAAAAGTTCGGTACCGGTATTCGGTATTTTTTAAATTTTAATACCGGGATACCAGTTTTAATACAGGTAGCAGAAAATTTAGAAAAAGAAAACACAGGCATTTCTTTGTTTTATTTGAGAGTTATAATATCACAAACAATAATTTGTAACTTATGAATTATAACAGTATAAAAGGAATCACAAAAAAAGTAACTATCACTATTCAGTCTGTGGTACTATTACAAATTTTTGAAATGTGATCTTAAAAAATATAATGCATCAATAGTACTGTCATTAAGCCTGGAATGTAATTTTGTGCAAAATTTACCAGCTGTCGAAAATGCTCTTTCGGAATCTACGCTAGTTGGTGGTACAGTTAGCAATGCATAATGTACTTTTTTCCAAGTATTACCTTTAAATCCCTCATCTTCAAATAAATCAATTTTTCGTTGGAAGCTTTTGGATACAGCTGATTTCTGTATTGTTTTAGTTAGCGCTAATTTTAATTTTTGTTCGAGACAATTTCTCTTCACTGTCGACTTTCTTCACAACTACAACCTCGTTTTCACAGATACAAATATCAGACTACAAATCCTGCATGTGTGCAGTATTGCTCTGAGCTGTAATAGGATAGTTTTAGCCCACCACCATTGATGATTCACATATTTTATCACTTCTCTTGTTTGTACGATGCAAATTTATATTCACAATCTAAATAATTTCGCCTGTTAAGGAGACATAAAAACAAATACGTATACTATTTTACAATGTTGGCGATCTCTGAACAAATAGTGGAGACAATTTAAAATTTTTTTAGTAAGTACCGAAAATACGGCATTTAAACTTGTGAATACCAGTATTACAAAATTGTACAAATGGCTCAAAATATCAGTATTCGGTGTTGCAACCCCTACTCACATTTGAAAGTGAGAGTTAGCAACCACACTACAAATTGGTGGTATAACACTTAATATCACTTTGCATTGTTGGTTTGTTCTTTCTTTTTGTGAAACTCCCTTTCAGAGATATGGAAATGGTAACAAATATGTAATAAGTGACAAAATAGTTATATAGTGTACTTTAATAAGATAAAAAATGCCCATCTTAACTAGCAGTTGAAAACGCACATACAAGGTTTATTGCTTATAAAAAATCTCAATGTGAATGAAATATGTATATTAGTGAGATGTAAATAGTGTTTTGGTTGTAACACATATTTTAAACTGCCTGCAGTCAGTGCTATTTAGTAACCATATTAAAGAGAGATATTTTTATTTTCCCTTTAAATTATCATTGTGGTAAAAATTTTACAAACAAATAGTTAATATCATTTCTCTTTAACTTTACCTCAAATGGGTGCATTTCATATTAATAAAATAAGTTTTCTTATTATTATCATGCATCAATGTATTTACATTTTTTTCTGAATTCAAATTAGTGGTTTGCAAACATAAAATTATACAGTTAATGATCCATGAAGTTCTTAAGTTTGGCAACCATTGGTTTACAACAGTGGTTTTCAAACTTTTTTGACTCGCTGTTCTGTTTGAAATAAATATTTACCACAAAGTTGAAATGTGACAAAAACAATATGCTTTAAAAATTCCATGGCACCCCTACAAAGAAACCATGGTTCCTTAGAGCACTGCAACTGAGCACATAGCATTTAAAAGGTTTATTTTTGTATTTCTGGAATTGTATAAATTTTGTACAAACATGCTTGTCCTCCGGGGGAAAAAAGATGAATTTATATTTGGTAAAATATATTTAGCAAAAATTAGAAGTTGAAATAAAAAAAATATTACATTAACTGTGGAAGAAAAATCTATATAAAAATGGAAATTTTATCTATTATTTTACTCATAGTTAAATCTTATAAATTATTTCTTTAGAAAATATTAGGTTAAAAAGCCATTCTTGTGACATTGTAGATTTTAAATCATTAGTTTGTACGCAATACTCTAGTTAGGTATTTGGTAACAATAATTATCTGTAATATATTTTTGCTTTCTAAAAAATTAATGAATAAATTGTTACATGAGAAAAGGTGAATTTGCCAAGATTAAAAAATGTTTAGCAAATAAATTCTTTAGAAATAGGATCTGTTCAATGCAAATGGCAGTTAACATTTATTGATACTTATGTATTAGCGTCTCTGCAGCCAAAATTTCGCCACAAGAATCACTTTTCTTCAAATAAATCACGTAAGAATCTTTGTTTTGTTTCCAAGATAAGACTCATGTAGCCGAAGTTTTGCTGCAGTGACGTTAATACAAAAGAACCTACTTATTTTGTTTGATACTACTCTTGAAAAATGCAACCACTTGTATGCATTTAAAATATGTAAAAAGATACTTTACATTCACTAAGTTTATATTACATATTTGTACAAATTCTCAAACAGAGCTAATAAAAAAAATACACATATAGCCTTTAAGAGGGCCTTCTAATTTCAGGAGTGCAATGATTAATAACTGACAGATCAGTAGTAAATGAGTTTATTAAAGCTATCTGTTCATTAGGACAATTGATGTCAATATATCCATCAATGAAGAAATAATAGTATTAATTTAATACCTAAATATGTCCAATACTAATAATGCAACTATAGTAAAAGGATAGTATCAGCTTGACAAAATAACTAAATTAAAAAGTGTAATATCCCAGAAAACAATTATATTGATAATTCTTTTTATAAAAATCACCTCTTAATAAATTAAGAAACTTCCAAAACTACCTTAATGTATTGGCATAGTAAATGAGTTACAGCAAAATAAAACAAATATTTCATAATTTAACACAAGGTTAATTTAAAGGGAAAAATAATTCTAACTTTTAATTTGGTGCTATTTCAAATTTATTCTTCTAACTATCCAATATATTTCAAACTACTACACACCACACATAATTCGAAAGACCCTTAAACATTATAATCACCATTAAATAAAATTCTGGTTTTCTTATAAGTCGATCAGTTATTTGATTCGGATTTTAAGTCAAGTAATACAAGTCGTGTGGGAAAATATTTACTCATGGAAATAGAATTGAGAAGTAATTATTTTACTCAAAATTTTTATAAAAAGTTACAGTTGAATACGTGCATTTTATATTAAACACGGATCAACCAAATATTTTTTAATGATTTTCGAATAGAAATATTTTCTATTTATTCAGTTGTTCGATGTTTTATTTTCCCGACAAAAATTTAAGTCGGAAAAAATGTTTACTATCAGCTTTATATTTTAAAATTACAACGAATTTTTTTGGTATGATTAATACTTTAAATTATCTGTATTTTTTCACATTACTTTACAACTTCAGAAATTTTAGATACAAAAATTGCGAATTTTAATTGATAAGAATGGTATACTAAATGAAAATGAAATGAGTTTAATGAAACGAGTTTATACAAAATTTTAAATAATTTATAGATAAGAAAGAATATGAGAATTATTGCGCAAAATGTATTTTGTGAATTCGTAATAATAAACAAAAAGAATTCACATCACAAACTGAGTACAAATTTAGAACATTCATGTGTTATTAATTAATGTGCTTAACATCAAATCAACATTTATATTGAATATTTTATTAATATAACAAAAAAAAACGCTTATAAATAAAAATATATATACATAGTTCTACTCGTATAGCAAGCGCACAATGTACAAGTAGTTCTCAATAGCTTTGTAGTTTTTATTAGGCTTAAGGGCTATTTCATTTTCAGAACTTAAAATAAACTTGCAAATATTTTGTAACTAGATTCAACACAATGAAAGCACATTTGATATAAATTGCTGGGGTAAATATTACAATAAACTATGAAACTCATTACATCATAAGAAGTAATAAGCCATTTTCTTCAAAATTCAAGAATTTGCTGTAATCCCGGTCTCCACACAAATAAGAGACAACAGAATATCCAACACGACAGAACGACGACGCCATTTTATTGTTGGATAAGATATGTACAAATTAAACTTAGTTATTTTAAAAAGATGTATTTTAATGTCCCCTAGATATGGTCAACGAAGACACACTCGACAGCATTCATTTTCTGCTATCAAGTTCTTCATTTGGCGTAATTTTAGTGTTACCTTAAAGATTGGCGTCCTGGGCGTCGCCCCGAAAGCCCGAGCGGCCGCCATAGTACCGAAACGACATCGATCTCGCCAAAGAGCGGCGAACACACTTACCGTATCTCTCTTCCCATTCCTTCTTAAAAACTCTTTTGCTGTCATATCCTTTCCATTTTCCAGTAGATTCACGGCCTTTTTTCGCTGGTGGAGGTCCTGTATCGTCAGGTTGCACAGGAATTTGAATAGTACCTAATTGTTCTATGGTCGCATGAGGATTGTAGACTTCATGTTGAGTAACTACTACATTGGTTTGTTGTACTGGAACAACAGCTTGCGAGACCGCCATCTTTCCTCACGCCAAAAGCTGAATTGTGAAAAGTGGTGAACGCTGGGCGCGAAAAGCATGGGTTGCGAGCAATGCATCATGGGAGAGCTGAGATGTTTTTCGGTGACTCTCCGAAAAGACACAGCGCGCGAATCCTCGAAATTCGCCAAATTGTTTTCGATATTTATGTCGCACAGTTACTCGCCAAAAGTGTTTGCACTAATCATTTAAACATAAGGGAATGAAAAAAATTATGCTTGAGTTTTTTTTCCAAAAAAAAATATCAAAATTGTGAACTGTTTAAAAATTATAATTGTTCAACTGTGTTGTGTGTGAAAAATTACTCATTCTAAAATTTTAAAATAAATATTTTTTGATTCACCAGTGCATGAATTATACAAATTTAATTTTTTACATTTGATTAAATTTTTTTAAATAGTTCTCAAAAAATTAAAAAAATCGTTTTTAATCAGTCAGGTACGATTTATACATCTTAGTTTTAAAAAAAAAATGGTGTGGACGATTTTTTTAGCAATATATTTATTTTATATCAGTTTTCAGAAATTTTTTTTTTTTTCATTGCATTTACATAGCTTCAGCTTAGTATTGATGTTGAAAAAAAATGTACTAATGTAAAACAACTGTAGAATATTGAAGGGAAAAAAACTAATATGAAATCCAAAAATATGTAGAAATAAAATATTTCTTTCAAAATTAGAAAAGAAGAATACAATATATACAACCAAAACAAAAAAGAAAACTTTTCTCCCAATTGAAATTCCATTATATCCCAAAAATTTTTGATAAAAAATTATTGCAAAAAATTTTATTCACCAAATGAAAAAATAACCCGCTTGTATCGCTTTTATTTTTAAAAGTATCAACCTTCAAAATTCAATCGTGAATAAACACATGTTAATCAGAACATTATTTTATTGCACACACATTGGTTACAAAATGAAGAAAAAAAAATACTTGAACGACCTGATGTGCCTATGATAATAAATACCATACATTACAAAAATATATACGGAATTACTTGGTGAGGAGCTATAAAACAGATTATTTCCCATTTTTAATTCAGTTTCCACGAATGTAATTGGAATCAAACCATAATTATCAAAATATTAATTTTTTAAATTGTACCGTTTTTCCTCTCTGTTGGTATGTCGCTTATAAAAAAATAAATCGGATATATTACTACTGTAACTCTAACTACATAAATTGTTCTTTCTTGTCTTCTCAGAATAAGTTCAGTTATCAGTGATAAATTTAGCATAAACATGACAATGTGTGTGTGATCCTCTTTATATATATATAGTTCAGACTAAAATAATATATAACAAATAATTAATTTTAAAATTATGATGTGCTTAATTTCAGAGTAACTTATTAGCTTACCATACATTTTAAGTTTTTATAACTATAAGAATCATTTCTCAGAACTGATTTTTCCCTTTTTTTATTTCTCAAATTCAATATCCCTTTCCTATTAAGTAGCAAATATTTCTTTACAATTGTCATAATATCTAAGAAAGAAAGACAAGAATAAATATCTCCAGTGATTTTTTTTTTTTTTTTTTAGAATTTCCTTTTTACAGGTTAGAATTTTTTTTCTTTTATTTACGCTAGTGAGCAGTGATTCTCAAAATTTGAAAACAGTTGAAGTAATCTTTGATCGACATTGAAATTACTTGAAAATATTTTCCCGCAAAAATCGTATATCAGGCATTTTCCCATACATATATAACAGAATAGTACATGAAAAGTTGTATTGAAATTAATAAAATAAAGATCTTTTTGAAAATGTGTACGAAATACATATATTTTAAATGGCTTTTCATTCATATGACAATTTATAAGAAATCGAAATTATAATAATAAATAATAAAAAAATTCGAAATTTCTTTTTTAAAAAGTTTAAAAAACTGAATTTTGACCACATAATAACATTTATTACAATTGCATAACATTTGTTACATCTACAGCTGCTCGCATTTGTTTTCGATGTTTGCGTTTTTGATATCCATTCACAATAATAAAAACATGTATCAAATATCAAAAGTGTTTATTTAATTTTGTGTTGCTTTTTTATTTTACGATATTTTAAAATGAAAAAAAAGTTTTCGGACATCCTAAGGTGACCACGGTAGCCGAGTGGTCCTGGTCGCGAAGGTGGTCGATGTTGTTTCTATCGAATCGTGAGTTCGAGTCCTGAAATGGGTTCCTGATTTTAAAGCAGTTTTCACAGTTCATTTTAACTTCCCATCATTAGTTTGTTCATTGTAGTGAATGTTTCTGAGTAGTTATACTTCTGCTCGACGTAAAAATCTACTAATTATAGACAATACGCCTCATAATTTGGAACTACTTGGAGTGACTTGGTTTTGGGAGATGAGTTCCAGCTCAAGCTTCGACTTCGTCATATGATGAAGGCTCAGCGTTATAAGGTTTATTGAACCGCGGTCAAATGACGAGAGCGACATCTGAGATAGCACTTCCTCTCCAAACTTCTATGATTATGAGTTCGTGCCCGTAGGTATGGTGTGGAAGCTCAGAGAGGAGATTGCCAGCTCAGGCATCGCCCTCGTCACTTGACCAAGTTTGTAAACTACCAGGTCCATTATCAATAGCCCTTTATAGAATGATGTTAATAATCACTCGCTCAACAGTTCATGACCATGACCACTAGGCTACCACGACCACTTTTGTCGATCGGAACTAGACAGCTGGGTGAGTGAGTGAATATTTGGCGACGGACCGCGTAATTTTGAACCATGGTCAAGTGACGCAGACGACACCTGAGATGGCACCCCCCCCCCCTCTCCTAACTATCACACCACACCAATGGAAGGACGTTTGAGTTCTCGACAGATTTAACGTGCATCGCACCCCTACACGGCCGGTCTTCAGTAGTACTGGGCTCGAACTCATGACACGCCAGCCATGATCCGATGCCTTGACCACAAGACTACCGCTGCCACCTTACGTTAGCATGATGTGGTAGTTTGGAGAGTGAGAAGCCAGATCTTGATCTTGATTTAAAATAACGAGGTCCGTCACCCGTAGCCTTTTCTAATATAAAACTAACAGTTTTTCTGATCACACAATTTTGATTCTTACTGATATTAGTGGCCGATGTAGCCTAGTGCATTTAGCCTAGTGTACATCCATTTTTACAAAAATTTGTTACATTGTAACTCATGCATTTTTTTTATAACATAGTGTTTAAAATTTCAAAAGATTTCATAAATAATTAGTTTTTCCTTTGAACATGTAAAAAGGATAGATCATTTAGCATTACGGTATAGAAGAAAAAATGAACACATTTTATAAAAAAAAAAATGTGTGAACTCGGATAAAAATGAGTAGTATGATAAAATAAAGGATTCTCTACAGGATAGCACGAAGCCAGAATATAATATTTACTTTTATATCTGAAAAACTATTCCGAATTTGTGTCCTATTCTTTAACATTAGCCGAAAATAGCTTTCTAAAGGTTAGTTGAAAGGGGAAGAGAGTTAGATCTCCGCTCCCTTCGGGGGAAAGGGCTATTCTCCCACAAAATTGGGGGGGGGGGAGTGAAATCGTATTGTCACCTGCTTGGCTTTCAATGTAATCACCTTTGCCACGATGAATTTCGTGGGCCTAGATCTGATATCACTATCGATTAGATGGAATAAGCGACAACACAATTTCCATAGTATCAACATAATCAGAAACTTTAGTATAGTTTGGGAATTAAATTTCAAATATATATATAAAATGTGTGTGTGTGTGTGTTGTGTGTGTGTGTGTGTGGTACTTTATATTTATTTTATTAGTTTGTTATAATATAAAAATATGTATAATATTTTAAATAACTTATATACATAACATATATATTAGTTAACTTTACTATGTATTTTATTTTTGTATTTATTATAATATCAGATTCATTTTCACTTGAAAATATTATGGAATATACTCACGAAACACTAGTAGGGAAAATTAAAAAGATTAGTAAAAAATATTTCTCATTTCCAAAGAAAAATTTTATTTTTAAAAACTTTATCTACCGAAATATTAGCGGAGACTTCGAAATTCAAATAAGTTAGATTTCTTTGCAACAACTGCTTGAAGATATTCTTATATGCATGAATTTGATAGTCTCCACTGTTCTGGATGAATATACAGAACACAATCACAAGGGGGCTTTTGAATATAATTGTATTATATTCATAATATTGTTTTTGTTTCAGTATTTATAACTGGAAAGGCAACATGATTTTGAATGACAATATTTAATATTTGACTCTCTTCCTCTCATTGTTCCTAAGAGAACGATTCATTGGAAAGATTGAGAAATAAAAGATGTGGCCGCGGTAGCCTAGTGGTCAAGGTCATGGACTCCTGGCCGGCGTGTCATGAGTTCGAGCCAATGCCGCTGAAGACCCGAGAGTGGCAGATGCGCGTTAAATCTGTCGAAGCTCAAACGTACTCCCGTTGGTGTGGAATTGAGGAGAGGGGTGCCAGCTCAGATGTTATCCTCGTCACTTGACCATGGTTCAGAATTCCGAGATTCGTCGCGAAAAGCCCTCATGTAGCTGAATAGTGCGATGCTAAAATCCACTGACACAATCAAGAAATAAAAGCCAAAAAAAAAAGCCCATTTAATTAGAGTTCGGAATGTTGAAATCTTAACATTTTCGTATGATTTTCCTTTCTGATTCGTTACTTTGTGTATTTCAATTATATCTTTTAAAACACACACAACCCAATCTCTTTATCGCCGCTGACCGGTCAACGTTTGATAATTGCACCGCGGCTCGCTGGAGAGGGGGGAGAAATTAATTGTTTAAATTTTAGATTGTTTTGATTTTAAAATTTTGCTTTAGTTCTATTTAAATGCGCCTTCAGAATAAAATATAGTTACACCAAAAAATTAATATAAAGTAATTTAACATGGAATATAAAGTGATTTCTGTACAAAATGGCACAAACCTGAGATGAATACACTACAGTAAATAAAATTGAAATAATTTAATGCTCCTTCGGTGGCCCGGTTCCATATAATTCACGGAACGGTGCCGGTACGGGGATCGGGTACCACTGTTTTAGAAAATGGATATCTTCCGAATTAACATTTCATTATTGTTAACTGTACAATAAAAAACCACCAACCGAATTCAAACATATAAACTGTGAGGATAGAAGTAAAGTCTCTGAAAAAAAATGTGGCCACTGTATACCTTAGTCATTATGTTTAAGAACTCGTGGCCAGCGTGGCATGGATTCGAGTCCCAATGCTACTAAACATCCGACATTTAAAAAACTAATGCACGTTAAATCTGCCGAGGCTTAATGTCCTCATGTTGGTGTGGTATGGTCAGGCAAGGCATAGGCCAAGGAGCCCAGGGCCTGGGTATCCCGTTCTCAACTCAACTTTAATAAGATCACGAATTCGAATAATTTCAACGATCAAATGCTATTTCCGGTTGCATTCTTCGAAAAACTGGGAATTTCGGACGCTGTATCAACTGGCGACATGTGATGACCGTCGTCCACCAGTAGCCCACACAAACATTTTTCAGGGGGGGGGTCCATGGTCGAAAGTCCCCCAACTTGTATCATACCTCAAGACAACACCAATTGATTCTTCTGATTTTGTTAACAATAACCACATTATTGAATTAGTAATTAGCATTAATCAATAAAATAAATTGTTAATTACAAGTACGTAATTAAATTTTACGTTATATATATAGGATTATCATCAATCGAAAAAAATTCAAGGGCTTTGGGGGTGTCCGGACCCCTAGGACACTCCCTTGTGTGCGCCACTGTCGTCCACGTACATGCCTAGGTCTACCACCGTACACCATCGTTATTCATTCAGTCAAAAGGCCAAGCCGGTTTGTGAAATTGTAAGTCAGGCAGGGACGTCTTAAGGCATGGGCCAACTGGGCACAGGGCCTCGCCCCAATAGGGGCCCCGTTTCATTCTCGACTCAGCCTCAATAAGATCATTGTTTGAATAATTTCTACGTTTAAATGCTATTTTCGGTAGTATTATCCGAAAAACTGGAAATTTCGGTTCATATGTAGGCCTAGGCTACCACCATACACCATCATTACTCATTCATTCCGAAGGGGATAGTCGGTCAAGCCAGTCTGTGCGATTCTAAGTCATACACATTTATTTGCTTCGTGTTATTGTTTTGTACGAGTATTTGACAACGTATGCTATGTGCTGTCTACTTTTATGGGTCATAGGGGCCTACATTTGTGTGGGTCCCAGGGCCTCAAGAAGTCTTAAGACGTTCATGAAGTCAGGCACATTTATTTGTTTCGGTTTATTGTTTGTACGAGTATTTGACAATGTTTGTTGTGTACTGTCTACTTTTAAGGACCATAGGTAGGGCCTACATTTGTGTAAGGGCCCAGGGTCTACTGTTGAGTAGGGACCCAGGGCCTTAAGAAGTCTTAAGACGTCCCTAGGTATGGTAGTTAGAAAAGGGGGATGCCAGCTCAGGTGTCGCCTTCGTCATTTGCCCAAGGTTTGAAATTACGAGGTCCATTTCAACCGTTCTCTCTCTCGTGTTGCTTTATTGGCGACATAAATAAAATCCTCACTCACACCACTAAAGACCCATGGTATAGCGGGGCTGTTAAATCTGTAATGGTCCCAAATCCTTCCCTTGACGTGGAAGTTAGGTATTCGTTGGCCTGGGTTTAAAATTACGAGGTCCGTCACCAATAGCCTTAATATTGTTTTATACTGAAACGCAAATAAATACACTCGTTTTTATTTCTCTCTCCTCCTCGTTCCCTAGGCCGCGGTAGCCAAGTGATCAAGGCATCGGATCATGGCTAGCGTGTCATGAGTTCGAGCCCAGTACCACTGAAGACCCGCCGTGTAGGGAAGCGATGCATGTTAAATCTGTCGAGAGCGCAAACGTCCTCCCAGGGTGTGGTGTGGTGTTAGGAGAGGAGGTTGCTAGCTCAGGTGTTGTCCACGTCACTTGACCATGGTTCAAAATTACGTGGTCCGTCGCCAAAAGCCCTCGTGTAGCTGAACAGTGCGACGTTAATATTCACTCACTCACTACTCGTTCCCTATTATGTCACTTGACGGTCATTAATGTTTTTAGATTTGAACTCGCGATTTATAAAAACTATTTTATTCTAATAAAATAATATACAAGTGCTGCATTTAGAAGAAAAATAAAATCGAGATGTGTTAAAAATTATGTGTGAGCAAAAAATTTTATGTTTAGTGTATTTAAATTAAATCACGTATCGAAAATGGATGCAATTACCAAAAGGTCTAAATAAGTGAGACATCTAAGAGCCATTAATATTTAAGGTACTGTTCCAGCATAACCGTATACGTATATTGTAGATCGTTTTTTATTTTGCTACTTCGTATGAAAATCATTGCAAAATGCTAAAATTACTTCTATTTAAAATCAATAAAAATAAAAGGTTTAAAAAAATTCAAACTAAGAGTTATTTACTTGATTTCAAAATTCCCATCAAGTCATTCAAGATACAAATCGAATGTTTCAAACAATAATTCCTTAATTCAGAAAATATAAATTTGAAAGCTTTGACTAAAACTGTGTTATTGAACTATAATGATAATTTCAAACAAAATATATCATTAGTGAAGGCTGAATTTTTTAATTATTTTTCACACTTTATTTTATAAAGCGAAATTACTCTGAGTAATAAAAATTCGAAACACTCAAAAAGCTTTGTTTAAAATCAAAGATAAATTTAAAAGGAATCATTTTGATGTACAAGCCTAATACTTCCCAAGAAATTTTTTTTATCTTTCAGATAATGAGTGGCCTCGATAGCCCAGTGGTCTTGGATTAGTGATCCCTATTGCTTCTGTCGAGTTATGGGTTCGAATCTTGGTACCACTTAAGACTACCTGTGTAGAAAGTCTGATGCACATTTAATCTATCTAGGCTTCAGATCCTCACGTTAACGTGAGTGAGAGGGAATATTAACGTCACACTGTTCAGCTATACAAGGCTTTTGGCGACGGACCTCGTAATTTTGAACCATGGTCAAGTGACGAGGAAGACACCGTGCTGGCACTCTCCTCTCCTAATTCCACACCAACGGGAGGACGTTTGAGCTCTCGACAGATTTAATGTGCATCGCCCCCTACACGGCGGGTCTTTAGTGGTACTGGGCTCGAACTCATGACACGCCAGCCACGATCCGATGCCTTGACCACAAGACTACCGCTGCCACCTTACGTTAGCATGATGTGGTAGTTTGGAGAGTGAGAAGCCAGATCTTGATCTTGATTTAAAATAACGAGGTCCGTCACCCGTAGCCTTTTCTAATATAAAACTAACAGTTTTTCTGATCACACAATTTTGATTCTTACTGATATTAGTGGCCGATGTAGCCTAGTGCTCAGGGTTGCGAGCTCGGGTTCGGCGTGTCAGGAGTTCGAGTCCTAGTGCCACTAAACACCTGCCGTGCAGAGGGGCCATTGCACGTTAATTCCTGTCATGGCTCAAAGTCCTCCCATTGGCGTAGTGTGGTAATTTAGAAAGAGGATACAAGCTCAGAAGTCTTTCTTGACTGTTGCTAAAAAAAACGAGCTCTGTCAGCAACGGACTCGATTCATCTGACTTCATAATCACATGATAGTACGCTCAACAAATACCCACGTGTTTTATTCGACTGAGTATTTTGGCTGCATTTTCGGATTTGCGTACTTTCATGTAACAAAAGGAAATACTGTAGCGTATTAAATTGCCATAATGACTGTAGGAAGAAAAGTTTTTTTCGGTTTCTCTACTGAAGAATCCATATTTTTTTTTTAAAAAATAGATACAAAACTTATATCGAACAAACTTCAGACCATCTAACTTTTTTCATCAGTATGCTCCAATGATTTTGAAGAAGCATGCCTTATGTGTCATCCTTTCACCAACAGAAGGACATTTAAATAAAATTCTGTTTTTCCGAGCCACCATTTACCTGAAGAATTTTACAGAGAAGGAATAAATCTCTTCAGTGTCACTGAAATTAAAAGATGTTCAAAAAGACATTTCGACAGATACCGTCAGTACTTTTTAATTATTTTGGTACTTATGTGCTATCACAACAATTGCCAATGTTCAAGATAACTCGCCAGGTTGGCGACTTTGATTTCGCATGTGTCGTATGCGTTAAAACGACAATCATGTACTTGGTTTCATATGATGTCGCCAATACGTTGCGATAATACGTAAACATCAATTTTTCATTTTTATTAAATACGGCGATGATATTTAAAGTTTCAAAAACAGTCTGAAATATTCTCTGAGCATTTCGAATTCAAAGAATTTTAATTTTGCAGACATTAAGAAACGGATCAGAAACTATTAGCTGTTATTGTTTACTTGATAACACGTTACAATCGGCAAACGATCGCAGCGCCCTAGCCGCGGTTTTTTTTTTAATGTTAAAGCTAATGGAAAATCGGGCGCGACGTAGAATCGAAGGAAACAAATTCATTAATTGGGGCAATCAGATCAATTCTACAGATTTATAATGCTGATAAAATAACTAATTATTCACTTCTTGTTAGTACTCCTCTCAAATTTATTTTAATTTCGTAAAAGTGAATATCGAGATAAACCCTTCCACGCTATTTTTCATTTTTCACAAAAAATTGTTGAGAATTTTTGGGGTGCGGCTTGGAATCGATGGCGGCTTAGATTCGAATAAATACGGTGATTCAAGCTTTTGCAAGCTATCATGTTACCAACACGGAAGTTCCGAAGATTTTTGGAAATAAATATCAATACAGTTATAGATCAAATCTTTGTGACCAATTTATAATAACAAACCTGTAATTTCACTTGAATAAAACGTGTTTTGTTGCATTCAGGTGTTCAGCACATGTTGGTACGGCGTTTTACACAGGAAACCTATCTTCAAAATTAACGTTACTAAAGTTATCGACTTTATTAAATATATTGAGCTAATTATTTGGCTTCTCCATATTGTTACCCTCCCAACATATAATTTTAAAAGGGAGAATTTTTATCAATTGTCTCAACAATTTAAAATAAGACACGGTTCACTAAATCTAAATTTTTTAAATTATGGCCTGTTAATATGGTTGAACTCATTATTATCTATCGTGCGGAGATCTTATTTGGCTCGCTCACCCTAACACTATCCAAAAACTAAACTCTTTTCAAAGAATATATCTTTCAAAAATCATGAAAGGTTATAGAACTTCACCTACAAACGCTTTACAAATTATACCTGGCACTTCTCCAATTCACCTTTCTGAATAAAGCTTTTCTTGAGTATCAAATCTAGAAACTTCGAAAACCTTGATTTAATTACAGTGAAAATCGCTTAACACGAAGCTGAAGGGACCGAAATAAATTTTTGCCAAAAAAGAATTTCGTGTTAAGGGATATTCCAAAAAAGAAAAACATCTATCAACAAAATTAAGCTTATTAGAGTTTATTTTATTTACATGGATATGCATATATGCATATGTTTAATAAATATAAATGAAGCAAAAACATTCACAAGAACTTAGATATTTATAATACAACATTTCCAAATTTTGGAATAAGCAAAGCATTTATTAAGTTTTTGAAAAAAAATCTGATGTTTTTCTTTACACTGATTTTAGCATCGAATTGTCAACAAATTGTTCGATATCATTCATTTTGTAATTCATTTCCCCATTGGAATGGGCGTTTAAATAACTGCGAATACCTTTCATGACGTTCCTCATTTCGGAGCAGGAGCTGTATTATTCACTTTTTTTTCGATGGAATCTGCATCAATAACATTTTTTGAACTGTGAACAAACTCCAAAATGTCTTTGTCTGACATAATTAGGGCTGTACAGACATTTTCATCATCTACTGCAATGAATTCTTCCGATAATACTATAGGACAGTTCAATCCGGCTGGAGTTTTTCGCATTTTGTTCCTTCCCAGAAAGGAAAGCTTTTCGTGTTAAACGATTTTCGTTTCATTTTAAGAGAAAAATGCATTAAAATAATAATAGTTTGTTGGAACCGTTGTATTACTTCGTGTTAATCAATATTTCGTCTTAAGCGTTTCAGCGTTATTCGTATTTCACTGCATATTATTGAGGGTACTTCAATTGAAAATTTTCTCTCCATTCTAAGAAATCATTTAGTAGTATTAATTATTTTAATCACACACAATTTCGTGACTCTAAAGAATGAGAGGAGTACATAGACAAATCTAAAATCGGGTTCGAAACCGGGTTTGCAGGGTACATTTTTTATCATTCCCTTCTTTTGTATATATCCTTTAATAAAAAATTTTAAAAAAACCTCACATTTTCAAATTAAAACCCTATAATACTGTTTTTCAGACGGAGGTATTCATAATCGGATTCTTTACCTGAGGACTTGGTAAGTTGGTGATCAAATTCTGATACTGGCTTACAGGTCAAATCACATTCATTCAAACCAACTAAGGTGACCGCCGTAGCCTAGTGATCAAAGCCTCGGACTCGTGGCCGGAGTGTCATGAGTTCGAGCCTAGAGGGGCAAATACGTACTAAAGCTGCCAAAAATTTTCAAAATGAGTGATTCAAGATACTTATATATATTACTTAGTTAGAATACTAACTAAAGTCCATTTGACAGAATATATTTAAATGCCCCATAACACAAACCTGGCTTTTTACTATAGTGAAGTGTACTTGCTTCTTGCAGACTAGCTATTCAGTATTAGTGATTTACGGGCAACTTTAAAGTAAGTAGTTTCGCGCTTAAGTAAATTTTTTTTGGTGTTATATTTTGTTTTGGAACCATCAACTTCAGATATGTAACTATATATTTAATAGAATTATTTATTTTAATCAATTCCAAGGCCCCCCAAAAAGACTGAAAGATGTTTACGAAAGGATTTGAGACTGAGCTCACGGTGTGTGCCTTTTATTGCAAACACATTTTCAGCACTATGTTATAATTTGTATACAAATCCTACCAGAGGCGCAAACAAGTTAAGGGGGGGCCTAGATTTTCCCATAGCCCTAGATTTTTTGAATTGATTATAATCCTTTGTATATTGTTTATAAAATTTAATTAATTATTTGTTAGTAATTAATTTAATTAATTTTTATTTGTTAGTAATTAATTTAATTACTTTTTATTTGTTAATAATTAAATTAATTAATTTTTATTTGTTAGTAATTAATTTTATTAGATGATGCTAATTATCTATTCAATATTTAATTTTTTACTGTTTTTTCTTCCCGGCAATCGACAAAATCAATAGAATATGTTTGACAGAGTATTGGGTATGATATGAGAATGGTGAACTTTCGAACCTGAACCCCCCCCCCCTTGAAAAATCCCTGTGTGCACCACTGAATCCAACATTAATTTTGCTGTTGTTACATTTCATTTTTAGAATAATTAAAGCTTAGCCACTCTTAATACATAGTTAAAAAGATTTTTAAAAACTCGTTAACTTTTATAACAGTGCCATTAGAATTAGTCTTTTTTAAAAACGGATAGAAAACCGAATTATAGTCTTAATTGTCTTATCTCAGTTTTATTCTTTTATTAGAATACTGATTGCATTTAAATTGGTAAAATGCTTGAAAGACACCAGTGTCGAATTGTTCGCATATTTAATTTAATACATACACATAGGGATGGGGTTCAAAAGAATTACTTGTTCTTTTGAATCTATTCCTCCAACAGAGCGAGAACGCTCAAGTCGGTACTCCGCCAGAAACCTATTTTTTGCTGTGTTCCAACCCCCCCCCCCCTCCCCCCACCTCGCTGCCTGGAGCAGGAAACTTGGCAGACGAATGTTTTCGATTATTATCCTGTTCAGAACCATTTTTCTTCGTTGAGAAGATCAGAATGGGGGACTCTTTAATTCTGTTCCAGCCCAATTCCCCTCCCTTTCCGATTCCGAACTGCCCCCTTACCCCTCCGTTGCGAAGGTAAAAGGAACTCAATAACCAAGCCGTTGGGACTTTTCAGCCCCAAAACGATTCCCCACATTGTGAAACACAAAAGACTCGACAGACGAGTCTTCAGTTCCTATCCAATTCCTGTGGTACTGTTTATCCATATGCAGTAAAATATGTTTAACGCGAAAACGCTTAAGACGAAATATCGGTTAAAACGAAATAATACAACAATCTTGATAAAGTAATATATATTTTTACGCATTTTTTTCTCTTAACACGATACTAAAATCGCTTAACACGGAAAGATTCCTCTTCTGCGAATGAACAAAATACCAAAAACACCAGCCGGATTGAACTGTTCTATTGTATTATTGGAAGAATTTATTGAAGTAGATGATGACAATTGCGTGTGTGTTCCGCCCCAATCATGGCAGACAAAAACATCTTGCAGTTTGTTCAAAGGTAAAAAAAAATGTCATTGATGCAGGTTCCGGCGATGAAAATGAAATGAAAAGCTCCAGTTCCCATATCATCCGAAATGAGGAATGTCACGAAAAATTTGTGCAGTTATTTAGACGCACATTCCAGTGGTAAAATGAATAACAAAATGTACAATATCGAAGAATTTGTTGACTATTTGATGCTGAAAAAAACAATGTAAAGAAAAATATCAGATTATTTTCCAAACAATAAATGTTTTGTTTTTCAAAAAGTTTGAAAAGTTTGTATTAAATTTCCTTAAGTTCTTGTGAATGTTTTTGTTTCATTGATGATTTTTCTATATATATAAAGGAGAAAAGCGACTCACTCACTGACTGACTGATCACGATATCTCTGGAAATATTAAAGCTACAGACTTGAAATTTGGTAGACATGTTCCTTTCATAGAGTAGACATCCGCTAAGAACGGATTTTCCGAAATTCGAAATGCAAGGGGCGTCACGGGGGGTTAACTAGTGTTATAAATAATTGCTTCCATGTTTAAACTACTCGATGTACAATCTTGAAATTGGGTAAGCAGATTCATTTCATAGAGTAGAGATCCGCTACAAAATGAGTTTGGTGAAAATCGACCCCCAAGTGGCGTTACGGGGGCTTAGGGGGCGTAATAGATGATTATTTCCATTTTCAAACTATTTGACGCACTGCCTTTAAATTTGATATATAAATATATTCCTTTCGTAGAATAATGGCTAGTTACAAAACGGGTTTTGTGAAAACACACCTGTAAGTGGCGTTGTGGGGGTTAAAGGGGCGTAATAGATAAATGTATCCGTTTTTAAACTACTTCACCTACCTGCTTGAAAATTGGTAGACAAGTTTCTTTCATGGAGTAAATATCCGCTTCAAAATGGATTTTGGGAAAATTGACCCCAAAAGGGTGTTGGGGGACGTTATAAAATCCAATTTTTAAGCTATTAGACGTACAGACTTGAAACTTAGTAAGCAGATTCCTCTCATAGGGTAGAGATACGCTACAAAATGGGTTTCGTGAAAATTGCCCCCAAGTGGCGTTGCGGTGCTTAAGGGGCGTTATTGATAATTATTTCCATTTTTGAACTACTGGATGTACAGTCTTGAAATATGATAATCAGAATCCTTTCATGGATTAAAGATCCTCTATATAATGTGTTTTGTGAAAATTGACCCCTAGGGGGCGTTGCGGAGGCTCAAGGGGCGTTATAATTTTTATGCATTTTTAATTTATTGGACGTACAGCCTTCAAATTTTGCTAAGCAGATTCCTTTCATAGAGTGCCATTCCCCTACAAAATAGGTTTTGTGAAAACAGACCCAGAAGTGGCGTTGCGGGGGCTCAAGTGGCGTTATAGATAATTATCCCCATTTTTAAACTATTAGACGTACAGTCTTGAAATTTGATAAGCAGATTCCTTTCGTAAAGTAGAGAACCGCTACAAAATGGGTTTCGCGAATATCAACTACCAAGTTTAATTTCGAGAGATTAAGAGGCGTAATCGATAAATATTTCCATTTTTAAACTATTTGATCATCCTGCTTGAAAATTGGTAGGCATGTTCCTTTTATGGAATAGAGTTTCTCTAACAAAGAGTAAAACGAAAATTGACCCCCTAAGGATGGTTGCCAGGGGTCAAGAGGAGTTACAGAAAAAAATTCCTGTTTTTAATTGTTAGACCCAAATACTTGAAATTTGTTAAGCATGTTTCTTTTGCTGAATAGGGATCCACTAAGAATGTATTTTAAGCAAATCAAGTTCTGGGGGGCGTGCAGGGGGTTACTGGGACGTTTTGACAAAAAAAATTCCTTTTTTCGAGCTACAAGGACTATCATAATGAAATTTGGTTTGCATTTTTCTTTTGTTGAATTGAAATCCACTAAGAGCGGTTATTTTGGAAAACGGCTCTCAACGGGATTACGGGGATATTGATAGTAAAACTTTTGTTTTTTTTCTGTTAGATTTAGACTTGAAATTTGGCTTGCATGTTCAATTTATGGAGTAGAGATCCACCGAAAATTGGTTTTGCGGGAATCCACTTGGTTATAGGGTTACGAAAGAGCAAACATCATTCTATACTTCAATTTTAGAGATTTTTAGAAAATACATATTAGATAGGTTCTGCCCTTTTTGTTTGTTTTTTTATCAAGAGGCGACAATTACAGGTATATGTATATTTTTCAATACAATCTAATTATTAATGCTAGGACTTATATATCAATAATTTATATATATATACATAAACAGTATAAATTTATAAAACATCATGGAATACCCAGCGAAGCGGGTGGGTAACAGCTAGTATTAAATATATACATGTATACATATCTATGCAAATAAATTAAACTCTAATAAACTAAATTTTGTTGATCTATGTGTGTGTGTGTTTTTTTTTCCTCAATATTCTTTATAACAGGAAATTTTTTTATAAAACTAAGAAATATTTCAGCCCCTTTAGTTCTTTAGTTTCACGTTAAGCGATTTCCACTCTGTACTTACCAATTCTCTCCCTCTCTCCTGAAATATATCCCAAAAAATGTGTTTTTTTTTCAAAAAAATTAATCCTTCACTCTAGAACAGGCATGTCAAACTCATACGATATTGCGGGTCACATGGTCTATTTAATTATAAGTTGGGGGCCGCATGTTTTCAATCTTCAAAAAATCAATAAAATACGATTTTAATAATGTATTAAGCACGTATTAGATTCAATATATTGCATACGTAGTCATTTTATATTTCTTGTTATTTTTTTAAACTGAAACTATTAATACTTTTCATTTTTTTATAAAAAAAATTATTGTAGGAAATTCAATTAAACATTACATTTTTGAAGATATTTGACATCGTTTTTTTTCACAAAGCAAGTCATCAAGATTTGATTGAAAATACTGAGCTGTGTGTGTGTGATGCAATTTTTAAAATTGACGATAAATGTTGATTGATTTAATCTTGACCTTTCTGAATTTTTGCTATTTTTCATCAACGAAAATAATTGTCCACATAAATAAGTACTTCCCCAAACTTAACCATTATTCGTATAACAAACGATACATTTTAGGAAACTGATCTACTCTTAGAAATATGTGTGACCGCTGTAGCCTAGTGGTCAAGGCAACGGACTCGTGGTCGGCATGTCATGAGTTCAAACCTAGAACCGCTGAAGATCTACCGTGTATTGGGGAGGGAGGTGATGCACGTTAAACCTGTCGATGCTCAAACGTCTTCCCGTTGGTGTGGTGTGGAAGTTGGGAGAGAGGGTGTCAGCTCCGGTGTCATCCACGTCACTTGACCATGGTTTAAAATTACGAGGTCCGTCGCCAAAGTCCTAGAGTAACTGAATAGTGCGACGTTAATGTTCACTCACTCACACACTTAAAAGTGTGTATAAAATTCTAGAATCGCAACTTTCATAGATCTTTGCTTCAACAGAGAATCAGATTGGATTTCAATTGATTCCATATATGTAAGATTCCATCAACCATTTCAATATCGATATAGGTAGAGGTCAGGTAAAAGTGTGAAATTGTAACTCTCAACTTTTAAAAATAGAAAATCTTCGATCTGAAAACAGATATTAACAGCTTTCAAAGTAAAATAAGTTTTCTTTTTCTATTCATTTTCGCCAAAAATTATATTTAATAGTATCAAATAGAGTTGTAACAACGTGACTTTTGCCTTGAAGTTTAAAACTAAGTTGATTAAGATGACTAGTAATATCAATTGAAAAAGTCAGGTCCTTTATCTATTGTCCCTCTTTTAATTTAGCACTTTCATAATTTTGGTTTCTTAGAAGTTTTTAATTTCGTCTGGCAATTTGAAGAATCGTTTTAACATTTTATGATTTGAAAACCATTGAACTTCCGTGTAATAAGATACATCGTGTACTCACTTTCTTTATCTTCCAGAAATGCCACAAAGTAACGATGATTAAGTCTATGTTCTCGAAAAAAATTTATAATTTTGGTGACTATTTTTAAAGCATGTCTTATTTTTAAAACTTTGGAGCATAGTACCTGCCGGTGAATAATGCAATGAAACTGTTCAAAATTATTATTACCAGGCGGTTTGCATGTTTCTTTTAATCTTGCAACATCTCCATTAGTAATATCGGCCATGGTAGGCCCATCATACAAGACAAACCAATTTTTCCAATGGTAACTTTTATTTCTTCAAAACATCTATTAGTACAATCAAAGTACCAACCCCAATGGCTGAATTATGAATATAAAAATGATTTTCAAAAGTTTTTTTAGCTTATTTTTTAATGAACCTCGCATCTGTGAATAAAAATGACTAGAGGAGTGAAATTTCGAATATCTATACTTTCATCAATATTGCAATAAAGCAGGCTTCAACAGTTGATATTGTTGAATTATGCTGATTTTTCAAATTTTTGGCTATTTTATCAACTCTGCTAGCTACAATATTTCGATTTAAACTTACACTTTTAATTTGATTTGTTTGTGCTGGACATATTTTTTCTGTTTTAAGTAAACGTTCACTTATAAATTCCCTTTAAGCAGAGGCATAGCAATCACCGTACCTCAAGCTACAGGACGCCAAACGCATGTGAGGAAAATTTGTTAATATATTAAAAGGCCCCAAAAAAAGGTGTGCAAAAAATTTTGTGAGTGTGTGTGTATGTGGAATACGGAGCCCACACTCAGAACTAGTTACACCAGTGCCTTTCAGTAAATGATTTCGACCTGCTTGCGTGATTAAATGTGATAATATATCATTACACACAGCATCTGTATAGTCTGCAACAAATTTAATGAGAATACTTTATTGTTTCTAAAGAATTGATCTCAATTCTGACTTGTCTTCATGAAATTTTGCAAAGAATTGGTCATATATGGTTTGCTTCATGATTTGTACCATAAGAAAATAAATAGAAATAACTAATAATCTAGAAAATAACGACGTTCCTCTTGAATTTATATTTCTTTACTCTCATTATTGAAGTTTTATTACATTTCTTATCAAATAATATTTTAGTTTAACACTAGCTTTTACCTGCGGCTTCGCTCGCATTGATGTCTTTAAATAACTCTGTCAAAGTCATAATCATTAGAAAGTAAATAAAATAATATCATTTTTTATTGCTTGACTGGGGTCATTAAAATTTAAAAATTCTAAAATTGAACTTAAATTAAAAACTTAAAACATACTTTATTATAATAATGAACAACAAAAATTCAATAACTTAAACTATTAATATTTTTAAAAAATTGAAAATATATTTGTGTTTAATATATAATTCCTCTATAAAAGAACTCAAAACAGAATATTATTCTGAGATGCTACTGTATACTGTAAAATAATTTCTTCCGTCAGTTGCAAATATGTGAATATATGTGAGAAAAATTTTATTAAAATTTCCGGTACTGACAAAATGCATAATCTTGCGCCAACTTGGCGGGGAGAAAGCAACGCCCCGCGGTTTTACTCGCGTAGTTCCCGTTCACGTAGGAATACGGGAATAAAATTTACCCTTGTTACTCGGCTGATAATGTAGATCTCCATTGGTGAAAGAATTTTTAAAACTGTCCAGTCGTTTCAGAGATTAGCCGGAACCGACAGACAAACAGACAAAAATTTTAAATTTTGATTTTTTTTTTATATAAGTACCGTATATACTTTTAAAAGCATTTAGTAAAAAGCTGTTAATTTGAAATTACAAACAGACACTTCCATTTTATTTATTGAATTGTTCTGAAAGTTTGATATTGTCTTTTAATGAACACAACGTAATAAATGTTTGACATTTAATTGTAAAACCATTTACAAAAATTTCTTTTTGTAAAAATGTTAAATTACACTATATTTCAGTTATTTGTTACAAAGTGAGAAAATTTTTAATAAAATTTCTGGTATTGAAAAAATGCATAATCTTGCGCCAACTTGGTGGGGAATAAGCAACGCCCCACGGTTTTACTCGCGTAGTTCCCGTTCCCGTAGGAATATGGGGATAAAATATACCCGATGTTACTCGCTGATAATGTAGCTTTCAATTGGTGAAAGAGGTTTTAAAATCGGTCCAGAGATTAGCCGAACGTTTTAGAGATTAGCCGAAACAAACAGACAGACAGACAAAAATTTAAAAATTGATTTTTTTTATATAAGTACCTTATATACTTTTAAATGCATCTAGTAAAAAGCTCTTAATTTGAAATTACAAACAGACACTTCAATTTTATTTATTGGTATAGATGAATAAAAATCAAAATACCCTTTTATTCACAAACGATTTAGTATACACTGCCCTTAAGCTTAACCGTCTTGAATATTTTTTAAACTTTAAAAAACATCTCCGTGTGAGTGCCTTTTACTGATTGGACACTCAAAACAAAGAAGGGGAAAGAGGAATAAAAGTCGCACATACGAGGAATCGATGTACCCCATCCATAGTTAAGAATATACAAAATGCATTTCAGAATTTAATAAAATGTAATTTATTATAGTCAAATCAAATGAAAACGTTTAATAAAATATTAAAAAAATATTTTTAATCTAAAGGTCATTTCTATTCTTTAAAATAATTTCTTTATTTCAAAAACAGGTAACAAGCAGATATATTGTAGATTTATATGTTTAGAAGGTTCACATCAAATAAATTTCAAAATGAAAAAACTTTAAAAACGTGATATGTAAAAACTTTTAAAAAGAGTCGGTGGGCCGCAAATTACGTACTGGTGGGCCGCGTGTTTGACATCCCTGCTCTAGAACTACTTTAAAGTCAAGAAATAATTTCTCATTCTAAATGATGTAACGAATTATGCAAAGCAATACTATTGCAGGCAAAGAATATATATAAGCGGCAGTAATTATCAATATATTTCTTAAAATGAGCAATTAACACAAAAATTTATTATTTTTTTCCACTTTTGTTAACTGTAAATTGTGGTACTCCAGAACAATAATTTTGTAAACAGTGAAATTTACATCACTTTGGCTAATCTTTAAGACAATTGCTTTTTGAATAATTTCAGTTTTAGTTTCTTTTAAATTACAATTTTATTAATTGAGTCTCTCTCATTAATGCTTGGATTATAGTTACAAATATATTGAAATTTTAAAGTTAAAAAATATGTCTACTTCGTAACCAATTTCAGCAACCAATTAGTATCAAAAGTTATATAGATAAAGTTATTTTTTATACCTAAGAAATAATTTTACAGTCTCGTATTTTAGTAAGTATTAAAAACGTGAGAAGATTTTTTTCTTGGTTTTTCAGGTGATGAAAGTGTAGTGAGGCACTGATGTATCTTAAATTTTTCGAGGTTCAAAATGTTCCCATTAGCATGGTTTGGAAGTTAGAAGAGTGGGGTATTGCTCTGGTATTTTCCTCATTATCTGACCATGGATTAAAATCAGTGACGTAACGGAGAATACTAGCCCCCCCCCCTGCAAAGTCAGTTTTGGGCCCTAAGCCGTATTTGGTGTCAGTCAGGCTTTGGGCTCCCTAGAGTCCTGCCCCCCCCCCGCGGTGCGTGGGTGTACGTTACGCAAACTTAATATTACGAGACTAATCGTTCTTCTGAGTGCAATGCCACTAAACTGTTAATCAGCTACAGTAGTCTGTGACGCTGACTGCTGTGCCAAGGGCACGAGTTCGGATACCGGAAAAGGCAGGAGTGTTTGTAAAAGTAGAATGCCTGTGCGACATGGGGGCACTCCAAATATTCTTATAGCCAAAAGTCCTCTCGAGAGGTTGGTGATATGAAAAAAGTGGCGGGAGCCCCTTGGACCACCTTGGGGTGTTCCTCAAAATGGTGCTCAAAACTGCGACCAAAGGGACAGATGTAAAGGACAGCAGTCATTGGTGCTTTTGCACGACAACGCTTTTGCACACCGATCCCTCCCCGTCAGTGATTTGCTTTGCGAAAACAAAAACAACAGTTTTGTTACATCCTCTTTACTCCCCTGATCTCACCCCCTACGACTTTAGCTTATTTCCTGAACTGGCACATTGCTTGTAAGGTAATCGATTTCAATCTGCAGATGAAGTTTACGTGCATCGCAGGCTGAATTAAAAGACGTGGCTAAAAATGGATTCTAGAAATATTTCTATGACCTTTACAAGCAATGATAAAAGTGTGTTAATTCTCAAGGGTTTTATTTCAAAGGAGGATGTGTTTCAATAACTTAATTAGTAATATATTTTTTAAGTTATGAACTCAGTCCGAGAACTTTTGAATCCTACTTCGTATATATATTGTATGATGTTATGTTAAAATTCCCCTTTCGAGTGAAATGAGTTACTGTTTTCAAGTAAATAAAAGTATTTAATTATATAATTTTTCACTTCAATGTACTACATGCTAATTTCTAATGCAATAATTTTTTATTCATCTATCACAAAGTAGGATGTTATTAATTTAATGTATTTGCTTATTTCATAATAATAAAAATTTAAAATTTTTATAAAATTAATTTGATGCAATTAAAATCGGTGAATTAATTTATGAAAGATCAAAATAAGTGATTTTGTGTTTATGAGGTTGCTACCACATAATAATAATTTAGATTAAGTAAATTTTAGTTCTACGTTTACACCATATTTCTTCAAAAATGTCATTATCATTAAACTCTTATTTGCAATATCCTAGAATAGAAATTAAATTCCTACAGTACAAATGAATGGAAAAACTTAGGAAACTTTCCCAACAGAAAATATATGGAGCAAAAGTGTGTACATATAATCATTTGTGAAGGTCATGGCCCCATTAAATTGATAAAATTCCGATCACTGTTAAGAACTATGTTTACAAAACGAAATATCAAAAAAAAAAAAAAAACTAGAACTTCATTTGTGACTTTTCTCTTCCGTGTTTAAAGTAGTTGTATCAGATATCTGCACACAAGTACTAGCTGTTTAGGGTAAGCATTTTTCCAGAAGTAAATAACGCTTTTTCGAGATATTTTAATAGAAAAAAAATTGAACAAAAAAAATTTAACAGCACGCATTCTTTTCGAAATTTTGTCCAATATAATAGCCTAAAATAGCATTTTAGAAATCAGTGAAAGGAATTTTTTTTATCTTACGTTGTAAATATGTGATAAGAAGACACAATTCCACAACTACAATGGGCATAGAGATATTCAATGATAATCTCAAAATTAATCGATACTGAAAATCAAAACAGTGCGGATATTTTACCAAAATGTTGCAAAATGTTCGCATCATGATGTTTTGTGTATCAATACATATTTTTTCTTTTATTCAGTTCGCGATGTACAACGTCTTCATGTGCAAACGTTATATTGCATATATGTTAAGATGAATCGAATATATAAGAATCCTTAACGGACCTTTATAAATATATTGTGTATATATATATTAGGTATTCTTTCTTCAATCTGATAAACGTATAACTATAATTCATTTTTACACAAAGGAGGAAAATCATCATTTAACTATACTCTTTGATCATTCAGACTTAAAACGCCAATGAAAAATAATTAAAATTAAAGAATTAAAAACAATATAAAATTCTCACTTGTGTTGTGTTAAATTATCTTATACTGGTACACGAAACAATTTTTTTTCTCTTTCGTGAATAATTATACATGTGATTAGAATTTATGTAAGCTTCCAAGTCTTTATCGCTGCAACTTAAGAATGATTCAAGTGAAAAAAATCAGAGTTGAACGATACCAACCTTAAATCAATCGGACCAGCCAAACCCGAGATAATCACGATTTAAATAAATTTAAACACCCATATAAATCACAATATAACCAATAACATGGGTTTTTTTCGGCAGACTGTATCTGGCGATGAGGTGAACCGAATGTGACACCTGAGACCTCATATTGAATGTCTCGGCGGGAAGAAGCGTTCGCGAGAAAATTAAGACATCGGGCCTGAAAAGCCCCCGAGTTACAATAATTTTAAAATAATTTAAAAATTTAAAACAATTAAATAAAATAGAAGCAGGGCACCCACCAACTCGAAACTCGGCTTGGTTATGGGGAAACACAAGAGGAATCCATTCGAACCGGTCCGGAGTCTGTAGTTGCAAATAAAGCGGCGTTAGCTTTGGAAAGGAAAACGAAACTAACTCTCTCTGGGAGGTGGAAGCAACTGTGGCGTAAATGGTCACGTACATCCCAACGATACGCAGAGTAGTAGGTGATCCCAAAGTTTCATCCGTCTATCTCTGTAATATCGTGGCGTCATCAAAAGATCGAACCCCATAGAAATAACATGGAAATTCTAATTTTAGTGATAACGCCCCCCTAGGTCCACTATCTACACACGAATTGTAACAGACGAAAGAGCTCAACGAGGAGAACCTATGGTCCGAGTTTCATTAACGAATCTCAGAAATCCTCGGAGATATGCGGGATTTAAAAAGATTTAAAACTTTAAAATAATTTTAAAATGTTAAGTATGGTGAAGAAATGGGGCTAATGTCCTGAAAAAAAATATATATCTAAGATATTCATAGGGAGAACAATCGAATCCAGCCGGTGCGGTCGACCAAGGTAACATAGGATTCGAGTTATTACTAGGGAAGTCCTGTAGGGGGGGGAGCACTGAAGGGGCCAATTCCACGTAAAGTTCGAGGTAATACGAAATATGGCGGACCTCCAAAAATCAAGTCCCAAGCTCAATTCCTTAGGGGAGTGAAATTTTTTCCAGTCCCCATAGGATTAACATGGGAGCATGATATTTTAGTGCTTAAGCCCTCCCCATGCCTACATAATGGGAATGAAGGGGATGACATGATGGGTCTCGACGACTGGAACAGTTGATTCAAATCTCAAGTCCGAGACTCAAACAGGAGCCAAGATATTGTGAATTTAAACAAATTTAAAAAGTTTAAAACAATTAAAAACTGAGGAAGATATAGCCCTATGAGTATGAAATTATAATAACTGGAAGAGCAGACAGAGAGAGGGATCGAATGAGCCAGGTCCGAATGTACTGTGAGGCTCGGGAGCTGAGATATGGACCAAAACGCTGTAGAGGAGAGGAATGCACCAGGGGTATGCCTCCCAACAGATATCGTTTTTTACAATAGTTATTAAATCAAATATCAGTCCCCTAGCATCAAAAAAGTGGCATGTTAGAAAATTTCCAACCCCATAGGAATAACATGAAGGACTCATATTTTAGTGTGCAAGCCCTCCCCAATCCCAACCACAAGCACATAGATATCATATACATGTGGGGGCACGCCAATTCGATCGACACCCGATTTGCCAAGATCCCTCAGGTGTTGAACATTTGATGGAGCTCTCGATCTCTGTCGAGATCTTAATCTCCTATCATTTAATTTAGTGGGTTGACTTTGCTGTTATAATTTGCCTATTTTTGTTATTGTTTGAACTATTAATATAATATTGATAATAGTGTAATCTTTAAAGTTAAGGAAGCGACTTTGTTTGTGTGTGGTCTGTTGTTTTTCTATTTTTTGTGCCTACAGTGCGAGCGCCCCGCCGAAGCGATTGTCTCGCCGCAGTGGCATGGATTTATTATCGGGTCGGCCGCGGAGAGAACCTTTCGGTTCTTCGCTGCTGCCTCCCCGGGTAAGAGTGACCGTGCTTTGATCTTTTCGTGAGTGAAAGCCAAGATCCCTCAGTAACCCCATTTAATTATTTCCTTTTCATTTCTCTCTTTTTAAATTTTATGTAAACCCACTTTATGTTATTAATTCTAAAAATTCTGATGAGGAGGTGCATCCCCTACGGGGATATGAACTCCGTAATTTACACGCCACTTGCCACTTGCTCAGTAACCCTCAGTAACTTCCAAATTTTTTTGACAACGATGTGCGCGCGCATCGGTGTCGTGACGGTGTGCATCCGTCGGTGTACGTCACATCTGTGACGGTGTGCGCGCGCATCAAAAAAATTTACTCTCATCGTTTTCCCTAACGTCCCAAAAGAAGTATAACTTCAAAAATATAAGTATTTCGCTTCGTTATAGTTAAATGAAAAGATAAATAAAACTTTTAAAGCTAACCTAGAGCATGCACCGTTCTACTTTCATATAAAAAAAAGTCAAAGGTATAATTTGTGATTTTCAATTTGTCAAGATTCTGAGCATCCAGTTGTTAAACAATTTCTTTGCGGACTCGAAATATTTTTCATATGAGGAAAGAGTTTTTACTTAGATATGTAGAACCAAAGGCTGAAAGCAGAGTACATGCAATTTTGTCTCTTCAAACAATTAAATCTCTCCAGCAACGGCATTGAATAATTTACAAAATAGCAGCAAATTTATCATTAGGGTTATCTTTCAGATTTTTTCATAACTCCGTAAATGTCCCTAATTCTGAAGATTTTTATCAAATAAGATCCATTACAAATTTATCAACTTCCATCCACTCAAAAATCGACTAATTTGTTGAGCAGCGCAGTGTGCCACTGAGAATTGTACCGCGTGTCATAGGTTGCCCGACCTATATATCTATACAAATTAAACGTACTCTATGATGTTGTGCTTTTTTTTTTGGAATATCCTTTAACACGAAAAAATATTTCAGTCCCCTTAGTTTCGTGTTAAGCGATTTTTACTGTATATATATATTCCCACAGCCTTCATTAATTCCATTTAATTGAATTTATCTATCTATCTAAATCGTTTATAGTAGTCTCACGATAACAGAAGTCAGTACTTCTCAAACTCAATATTTGCAAAACCAATATTCAATCACAATTTTCATCGCCCCCCCCTCTCCATACAATAACAATGTATTGAACTCAATATACTATAATTTGATTCTGAAGCTACAATACGACTTTAACCTCTTAAGTGCCAATGGCGTATACAAACATCTCGTTCAGCCAATGCGTCAATTTCCCCGGACGTATATATACGTCTTCTCGAAGTACGATCTTTTCTGAGCACTGCTATCCATAAAATTATTTCGAAGACTTTGGAATGCAATAAAAGAAACTTTACAGTGTTTGCAGAGGATTTTCTTATTTATTTACCCCCCCCCCCCCTGCAATTCATCACATACACACGCTTACGTGAAAAACGGTAGCATTGGGGAGCCAATCTAGTGAATTTTAATCGGCAGTTAAGAGATTTTTTCAACCGTACAAATTATCAAGATAAGTGGTAACTTTTGTATGTAATTTTATATGTGACAAGCGCATGGGGGTCACTGATAATTATTAAACTTGTTCTTAACTTATTATTGTTAAATTAATTGTAAAATACATTGTGCAGTACTTATACATTTATAAGTGTATTATATCAGTGTAAATGTGTCAATTTTTTTATTATGTCAGAATGTATTTTGTTTGTTTACTTTCAGTAAATTAATATTTTTTAATCTTTTGATTTCGACTTTTTAATACGCTCGCACCCCCCTCGAAGAGTTATCTCGACCCCCTAGTGGGTGCACCCCACAGTTTGAGAAACGCTTCTCTATTAGTACTCTCTAGTTCAAGAAGATATTTGTTAAGAATGCTAATTATCGCAGCTATTCGAGTGACCCTTAAAATTCGTTGTGTATTGAGTGTACCGTCCGAAAACCACATTGTTTACTGCGGTTTCCCGGTCTAGAGACTTTCGTCCCCTTTGAGAAAGTAAAGGGGGAAAATTAATGTAAAGGATAGTTCGAAATTTCACCAATGAAACTGAATCAACTTTTCGATGATATATTACTAAAGTCGTAGCTATTAGTCAAAATGTAAGGAAAAGGAATGCTCTTAACTAATCCTCTTGTTTTCTCAGCTGCCGGCACTAATAAGAACAGGCGAGCTCATTTGACCATGATTTAATACAATGTTTTGTCGGATGAATGTCAATTTATATTTCCTGTTATATTTTTTTAAATTTGGAGTTGAGGAAGACATATTTTATGAATCATTTCAATTATAGCTTCCTTATTGACACAAGCGACTCAATCACAATTTAGTTTAATATATTACAGCGTCGAAGGCAAGCACTTGTTTCCCAAACTGTTGTTATGTAAGCGATTTTGAAAAATCTTTATTTAAATTCTTTTTGAAAAAAATCTTTATTTTCACAGTATTTATTTTTAACAGATAATTATAAACTCACAAAGAAGACAAAGAGAAACTCACATACGAATGCATCCTAAATTCATCAGAAATTATTCAGATAATTTTGATATGCTGTGTGAGGAATTTATTCTGAAATTATATCAGCAAATAAATATAAATATAACCAGTGGCTGAGCGGTAACGTGTCACGCTTCCACGCCACAAGTCCGGGGTTCAAACCCCGGGCTGGTCAAGGTCGACTCAGCCTTTCACCTTTTCAGTTGATCGATAAATGAGTACCAAGCTTGCTTGAGAACTAAATACTGGGACCACAGCCAGATTGCTTATACACCTCAGTACTAGGTCATGGTCTGAGATGGGCTGTGGGCCTTTGCTGTTGCGCCTTTGAGTTTAGTTAAACCTAAATATAGGCCGTAACGAACACAGACTACTTCCCTGGGTTGGGTTATACTTTTAAAAAAAAGCAATGAGCCTTACAGTAGTCGTATGCAGTGGAAGTAACATCAGCATGTAATTGTGAGGCAATTCGCAATAACAACAGAAATCCTGAAAAATGAATCGAGTGTGATTGGAAATAATTTTCTACGGAATATTATATCTTTAATGAAAATTTATTTAATTAACACAAGAATGGCATACAATTTTTATCAAAAATAATTATTCTTGTTCAATTTGGGAAGAGCAGTAATGATAATTTATGATAACTAAAATATGAAGGCATATATGCTTGTGATTCAAAGTATGCAAAGGCCATTGAAAAATAGCGTCAAAACAGTACAACTGTCAATGACCAAATATTTCGATTTGTGTTCTTTCAAACTTTCATGATTCAAAAGCTATTAGTGAAGCGGCTTCTAGCAAACTGAAATTAACTTTAAATCAACTCTCAAAATCACAGGAAGGTGATAGTTTTTAAAAAGAGGCAGAACCACATTCATTGTGTAAAAATAAAAATCTATTTTGGTCGCTTGATTTGGAGAATACATACGACCCTCGAAATCTCTATTTGTCCATTTCAAAATAAGCATTCTGCCACTATGTCCTCAATATCTTGACTAACAATACCCAGTCCCTTGTTGACGATAAGTAATATCCTATGAGGAGCCTCATATGAGTGTTCTGTTTGTGAATCCGCGCGACACCAGCTGCTCCTGCTGATCACGTTCTGCGTAGCAATCAAAGTCAGGTATCAAAATATGTTCGACCATTATCCTTCGTCTCTGCCAACATAGGTAACGTACAATTTTGTGAATAACGTCGAAATCTGTTGAGCCTCCAGACTTTGACACTGGGCGTAAGGATCGCAAGTTTATCATATTGGTGAAATCTAATAAGACTTGCTGGTATCTCAAATAATTTAAGTCAGCATAAACAGGCAGGTTTTGAATTAGAATCTTTTGATACAATTTAACAATATAAAAAGGCTACAGTGGTTTGATGGCTATAAGTTGGACCCCACGTAGATATATCTTTAAGTCAGCTAAAGGACTTGGCTTCTTCTCTGATCTAAGGTGAGAAAATAAAACAAAACAAAGATCCCTGGCCTAGACCGCAGAGAAGTCATTCCAGATGAAGGAGAAAAACAGAGCTTTACTACGAGGTAGCGAAGAGACATCACCAAGCGCGCTGATTGGTCAAATTAAATAGCGAGCAGTTCCCAAGTTCCTGTTACATTTCCGTCCCTTTTCACAGAATGCTCCCTGATCTCCAGCAACCGGAGGAAGATGTTACACACGTAAAAACTTAGAAGATTAAGCACCAAATGTAATCTTTGCATACTAAATTAAAATCTGTTCAATTCCTATAGGGTAGAGACATAACCCCTCTTTGCGTACCTTACTGAATACAAGTGAAACGTCAACTTGCTAAAACAAAAATTTAATTACTCCACAATAAATAATGATATAAATAAAATTTAAATTAAGTCCTCAAATCCAATTATTTTACAGGAAATAACAATTTTATTACCATAAAAATCAAATATTTTTTTCTAAAAGCACGTTTTTATTCGTTTATGTAAGTCAATTTAGAAATATTGTTTTCCATCTTATAACTTTCTCGTTCATTGAATTAGCATATTGAAATAAATTCTCTCCCGATTAATTTTATAAATTGAAGGTAAAGCTGTTATATTTGTGATTACAGAATATAAAAATTCGGGATTATAGAAAATACCATAGAGGTTAAAAAGTAAATTTCATTGATTTATTGAGAATTTGTAAGGAAGATATGTGCTTGGTTTCAATTCAATTCAAGAAATTGAATATCAATAATTGTAAAGAAACATTATAACGACATTTCCATTCATTCAAACGATTATTTTAACCATCATTAACAGTATTTGCTCAAGGCTTTAGATCTATATAAAGAAAGAACTCCATCTAGCAATCAGAGAAAGGTTGTGTTGGTCATTAGAAAGTTTAAGTTATTTCTCTATTCTTTCGATTTGTTTTGTCAGTCCTTTTAAGGGATGAGGTAGAGTTTTGCAAAAATTCCTCCCATTCAAATCAAATAATAATTTAACAATTACATGGTGTATATTTCCCTTTAAATAAAATATTAAACTTTAAAATATCGCTTACTGAGATTCTAAACGTCTCTTCGTATAGGGTTCAGTTGATAATTTCGTAATGTATAATGTTTAAAGATTAACAATTGCTTAAATTCAAAGCAATATATATATTCTCAATTTTGTAAGTAAAATTCAATTTTAAAATAATTTATACCTTTAATCATGTAGTCCATCATACATTCAACTGGAAAAAGATAAACTTTTTTGCAACGCTTTTAAAAGAAAATTTTATGTTAATTTTAAGATTAATCACTAATGCAGTGGCATCATTGATATACTTATTAAAAGCTGCTTCAAATTTAGAAGAATTTACGAAATTAATAACTCACCCGAGTAGAAAAGGTTTCATTATGAGGTTTTTAAGAGATTGTAGCAGTTTACTAGCAGTACTAATATTTGTAAACATTTCACCCCATATTCAAATTGATCCAATTAACTTAAACGTGGACACAATGCCTGGTTTACAAAATCGTTTCTTTTTCTATTAGCCTATTTGAACTTTTATTTCCACCTTTTTAACTACGGTTTCAGGAGTCATGTTGCTGTCACTCTACTTTCTTTCTTAGTTGCCATTAGCGCTTTTTCTTTTCAAATTCTTCCAAATATACACTGGCGTTCTTCTCTTTAATCTAGTATAGAAAGGGGTATTTAGGATCCAATATCAACACCAGAGAGATTGCCTCAATAACTCAATACAATTGTTGGCTTGCTGGTAGCATTGGTATCATTGCTCGAACACTCACACTAAAACAAACCTTCTTGATCTTTAAAGAAGAGACAGTGGCGAACGAAGGTATCTTAACACCTCCACCCTGAAAGTCAGGTTTGTCCCAATGATCGACAAGGTTACTGAGGTTCAAAGACATGACCTTTGGGCACAGTCAGGCTTTGGACCCCCTAGAACACTGCCCCACAGTCGTGCAGGGGTGCTGTATCTAGCCATACTGAAGAAATATACCCTCTGGATGGGACTGAGAATCAATAGAATACAGACTAAATACCATGCCTTGTACAATCATGTTTTAATAATTCCACTATTAAATTGAAGAGTATATTTTGAAGTTGTTGACAGTATTTACTTATTTAGATTCGAATGTAACAATAAACAATTTTACTACAGAAATCAAAACAAATTACTATGCTAATAGTGTCTTATGGAATACACAAAACATAAATCAATTAAATCAAAAGAAACGAAGTTCCTATTACATAAAAGTACCCTTTAAGTCAGTTAACAGCCAACATGTGAGACGTGGTCCATATCTTGAACAAATGGATGACCGTGATAGAACTCTACGAAAGGAAGATATTAAACTTTATTACAGACAAATTCAGGAAAATGGACATGTGAGAAGAAGATCATATTCTGACTCTATCATATAAATAATTTGACATCAGATTCACACCAGCAAAATACAATGAGTTAAAATGGACAGAATTCCATTTGTAGGCAGGCCACGTTATCAGAAAGGACGAAGACCGCACCAATAAAAAAGTCTTCAATGCTCAACCAATTGGCACACGAAGAAAGGGCAGGCCTAATCTTAGATGGATTGATGGCCTAGAAAAAGATCTCCTAATTCTGAGAAATAAAAATTAGAGAATACTAGTAGGAAGAAAGCTGGTCTGGAAAAGGCTTCTTGAGAATAACAAGGCCCACCCTGGGCTGTCAAGAAAATTCTTAAATGTTCGCTTTTATGGAATTAAATCATAGAATAACAATTTCGTTTTTGAAAAAAATATCAAGGACTTTATTTGTTTGCTGCCATAGTTCACTTGTGATTTGCCCTTTTACTTTAATGAAAGTTACAGGCCCACTATAGATGAAAACGAACATTTTGATGAGAACAAACATCCTCTATATTCTGCCCGATAGGTAGAATCGACTTTGAGAAGGACAGATTTCTTCAGATTTGGAGATTGTTCATGAGTGCTTGAATAGAATTCTCCACTGACAATCTTATGGTATGAATAGAAAACAGGAGTGTAGAGTTTTCTTAGCTGTTTATTGGGAGTACTCATCAAATAATGCACATCTCCATTACCTGTAAATAACACTTTTTTTTTCCTTTTAATCTCTCACAGGTATCCCATTGATGCCTTAGAGCTTTTCTTCAGATTTCTGACATGTTTTTCAAGCATTAAACTTCTCTTTAGTAATTTTTTGCATATTTTTTTCTGTATTGCTCTTTATTATATTTGTACTACTCATTTTATGTCTGAGTATACCCACTGACGTCTCAAGACTTTTTGAAACTCTAGGCCCTTGTGTGTACAAAAGTAAATCTTCCCTGTGCCCATTTTAAGTTGACAATGTATAGCATACGCTGTAAAATACTATTTATTTATTTATTTATCCAACACCCATGCTCAGGATCGTCTTAAAATTTCTTGAGGCCATGGGCCCCTACACAAATGTAAGCCCCACCTATGACCCTTAAAAGTAGACAAATTGTCAAATACTCGTACAAACAATAACCCGAAACAAATGTGAATTATTTACAATTGAACAAACCGGCTCAACCAATTGCCGCTTTTTGACTGAATGAGTAATGATGGTTTATGGTGGTAGGCCTTGGCTTAAATGGATGACGTTCATCACATGTAGCCAGCTGACAAATCGTCCAAAATTATCAGTTTTTAAGATAATGCAACCAGTAATAACATTTTACCGTTGAAATTATTTCAATCGTGATCTTATTAAGGCTGAGTCGAGAACGAGACGAGGCCCTCTTTGTGACTAAGGCTCAGGCCCAGTTGGTCCATGCCTTAAGACGTCCCTGCCGTACTTGGCTTCTTTACCATTTGAGCCGAGCCTCCCAGTACAGACTGACGACGTCGTCAGTCGGGTAATCATCGAGTCCAGTGCATTGGAGCAGTTGGTCATCATCCATTCTGGCATGACCGCAAAACGGGCAGGCCTCGTCAGTAGCCAGGCCAAGCCAGTGGAGGTATACTCCCAAAAGTCATGTCCGGTGGTCAGGTGAAAGCGGGCAACAGCCTCAACTCTCTCCAGGTGCCTCGGAATTAAACTCACAGTGGCCAGAGTTTTCTATGGCTTTCCAAAGCTCTTGGTTTTCTTGGGTCACGGCAGTATATTTGTCAATGTATATAAAGATAATGCTCTTTGCTCTTCTGAGGGTCAAGGGGTCTTCCAGCTGAGACAAACCGGCTTCCTGCTTGGCGTTTTGGTCGGCTCTCTCACTGCCGGGCACCTAACATGACTTGGGACCCACTGTAAGGCTCCCAAATGAGATGCCATTTGAGATGATCTCCGCAATTTTAGTTCGGCACTGAATTGTGTCATGGCAGTCCGTTGGTGTATTACTGATTAAAGCTAAATATCAAATACTCGTACAAACGGTAACCTGTAGCAAATGAATATGCGTGGATCACAATCTCTCACAAACCGATTTGACCGACTGCCGTCTTTCGACAAAATGAGTAATGATAGTGGTATTTCTGGGGAAAGCCTAGGCCTAGATATGGAGGGGACATTATAATGTAGTATTGCCATTGTTGCTAGTTTGATTACAGTTAGAAATTGCCAGTTCTTTGGAGAATACGCCCGAGACAGGGCTTAGCTACTACGGTATCAATGATACGGGACCCCAAACTACAGGGGCCCCCACATGCGTAACTACAGTCCCACTAACAGGGCTCTCATATCTAAAAAGGGGCTCCGAAGGAATTTTGATACAGGGCACACTGAGAATTAGCTACGCCATTAGTCCGAGAATAACATTTAACGATCAAAATTATTTGAATCATGAAGCCCTAGTCGAGCCTCCCTTTCCCCTCGAAGGCGGAGGACCATTCCATATAACCTTTCTGTGCATAGCTGTCTCCAATGTTTTTCTCCGCCAATTTGCTTGCTGTATTTCGAGCCGTGTAATAACGTTGAAACTAAAAATTCAAAAAATTATTGTTTCATCAAAAGATACTTCAATGAAACGTTTTTCTCGAGTTCAACTGGAGAATATTTGTCTGTCTATTCTTTTTCAAATACTTAAAGTTAAAAAAAAAGATTACAACATTTGGCCTATATCATCAGTAGCAAAAAAAGGCCATTTGGATGAAAATGCAGATAATATTTTACCTTCAATTAGTGCCGTTTTATGTGACAGCCGACTTTATATAAAAGGTTGTTGAAACAGACCGTGTAAGATAATTATCCCCAGGAAACTGGTAGGTCCTTCTTATTCAATTTTTTATGGTTTCTTCAGTCCTAAGCATTAAATTTTCTTTTTTCTGGTTTATTCTAAGAGAGTCGTATTGCTTACGATAAAATATTTTACACTTTATTTGATATCTACTTGTTGACATGAAATAAAAAATTTCTCAAGTTTTCCATAAAAAACTCACAACCGCATCTAAGTAATTTTAGCGTGCATGTTTTGATTATGCTTCAAAATTTTCTCGAAAAGTTTTTAAAAAAAAGTCAAGGTAACAACAATATGGTGGTGTTTGGTTCTAGCTTCTTCTGAGACAAATAATTCATAATTTTTAACAAAAATTGCGTCTCGGTACTTTCATCTAGTTATTTTTTAATATACCCCCCCCCCCCGTGAAAGTTGTCTGTGTACATTACTCAAGTGCACATTAAAAAGATATTCACATTTCAATTATCATAATGAATTTGAATGTAGCTTATAATACATTTTTTTTCGTATTGCGTGTCTTTGGGTTAAAAAAAATAGAAATGTACCTTTGATGATAAGTAAAAATGTTATATCTATATAAATCATTTCTCCTTCTGATTTATATATAAAATATATCTAATAATAATTGAATAAGTTTTTTAAATTGTTGTGCGAAAATTAAGTTTTTTCTATTTTCCTTTAATAATAGTTTTTCTTAATTTATCCTTAAATTTTAACAGAACAAATTTCTTGAAATGATTTGTTCTATGTGTGTTCATATAAATTTCTATTTAATTTATCTTAACGAGAATAACAATTCATCATTTTTAATTTTGAAAGCAGTGCAAATTGTTCGTGTATAAAGACGACATATTATTTACTATTATTTTTCAAAATCTTTCTCTTGGAATATTAACGTCTACGAAATATTTATTCATTTAAGATGAACGAAACTCAATTTATATACTAGAATATAAAAATAATGGTGGTATTTTCTAATATATTTCAGAATCGGGCCAAAACTTTAAAGATACTCTTCCGAATTCGGTAGTGAAAAAACAATCAAAGTAATAAACAGTGTCAGATTAAACGACATAGAGCTCCCTAGGCAGTCGAATTCTCTGGGCCCTGTAGCCTAATCATTTTATTACACATATAAAATAACAAAATTAACAGCAAATTAAAAAAATATAAATAAACAATGATTTATTAGAATCTGTAGTAAAGAAAACAACTACACATTTGGTTTTCTCAATTTTTTGGCCGTGAATTCTTTCAGAACATCTTGGAATTCTATGTTCTACAAGACGTCGTATTCAATGGCCATAATAGCAACTGACTTCAGTTTTTCCTGTGAAGATCGATGACAGGTTTTTAGCATCTTTAATTTTGAAAAGCTTCGTTCACCAGAAGCGTTTGTTATCATAAGAGATCTGTATATTTTAATGCTATCATAAAATATACAGATATTAAACGTTGATTGCAACAAGTTTTTGAAATTAAGTTCGTATGATCATGATGGGTACATTTCTTCATTTTTAAAATATTCTATTTATAATATGAAATGCTTAACATGGGCCATTTCTTCTGCGAATTCGATGTCCTCAGGGTGATGTTTTCTAAATATTTGGGCATTTTTTTTTTAAATTTCTGAATATTCCCTTAGTGCGAAATCAACGAGAAACCCAAATAGAAAAGATATTTTACTATATGCTTCCAGACGGTGGGAAAATTCTTCTTATAAATTGTCTAATATAGGTAGATAAGTTTCAATTTTGAATTTTTCACTTCCTTGAAAAGCTCAGCATTTTTTTTTTTTTTTTGCATTACTGTCATTGTTATTTCGTTTTCTTATGCGCATACGTCTACATTCATCTGTGTATTGCGAATCTATTTTCTCATTTGCCTTTCTTTCATATCCATAAAACATTTCTCTTTGCGAATTTAAAAAATCCAGTAATGATTTCAGATGATTGACGGTTGTTTGAAGTTCTATTCATTTCATTTGTAAACGTTCATTTGCTCCATTGATCTGGTTCAAGACAACAGCCCGAAAGCCTGCCATGATAATATTTTCTTTCTTCGACAAGTCTTTTAGAAGGCATTTAGCTTCATGAATTACTTGTAGCTTTTGAGTCATATCTTCAGCAATGACCTGTAAAACTTTCTGGAAGCTACTATAACCTTCGGATAATGCCATAGTAGCATCAACTCTGGCACAGCATCTTGAGTCATTTATTCTTTTTACAACTAGTTTAGAGTCTTTTCTGTCCTCAACGTATTGCAACATAATTGGCCAACGGTGTGTCGATTGTGAGAAAAAGTTGTACATTGCTTGTAGAAGCTCAAAAAACGCGAAACTGCTTCAACACAGCTTTCTGCCGCACGTACACCAACTAAATTTAGTGAGAGTGCTACGCACGGAATGTAGTGTGCAAGCTGGTTTATCTTTAAAATATGCGCTTGAAGACCATTGTTGCATCCCGACATATTTGCTGCGTTGTCATAAGATTGCCCCCTTAAGTTTTTTATATTAATGCTGTATTTTTTTAGAAAAACAGTGTTGGCAAGTGCTTATCCGGTACCCATTATGGTAATGAATGTTAGAAAACGTTCTGCCCCTCCCCCCTTCTTTTCATCAGATACTCTTACATATATAAGCATTACTGTCAATTGATCCGTATGAGATATATCTGGTGTAGAATCAACTCTCAGAGAAAAGTATTTAGCTTCCTGAATGTCCTTTATAATATTTTCCTGAACTTTATTTCCCATTGTTTCTTCACATATGTAGAAGACAAATATGAATGTTTTCCTAGACCTTTATTGCAGTATGTGAACTGATAAAAGGGTCATACTCCGCGATTACCTAATATTCCTGTCATTATGTTCAGAACCAATATGTTTTACGCTAATCCACCATGATGAGAGAAATTTGATTATTGACACTACTTTCTGCAGAGCTTTGATCCAATATTCTTTATTAAATTGACTTTCCAAAAAACTGTCAATTCGGTTTTGTGTACGTCTTCTACAAATAAGTGCTAAAACACATTCCAGATGAGCAGGGACGTCTTAAGACTTCTTGAGGCCCTGGGCCACTACACAAATGTAGGCCTTCCTCTCATTATGACCTTCAAAAGTGGACACTGCATGGCATACTTTGTCATATACTTGTACAAACAATAATCCGAAACAAATAGATGTACATGGCATACAATCGCACAAACCGGCTCGATAGATTTCCGCCTTTTGACTAAATGAGTAAAAATGGTCTATGGTCGTAGGCCTAGGACTTTTCAAGGACAACGGGCATCACATGTAGCCAGTCGACATATAGTCTGAAATTTCCAGTTTTTCAGAGAATACAACCGAAAATAACATTAAACCGTTGAAATTATTCTAATCATGGTCTTATTCAGGTCGAGTCAAGAACGAGATGAGGCCCCCATTGTGACCGAGGCCCTGGGCCCATGCCACGTCCCTGCCGATGCATTGAACTGTCTTCGTGCATTTTCATTATTTGTGCCGCATTCTTCCAGTCGGAAAATCCTTCCAAAAATGGCAAGCAGATGTTTCACTAAATAGGACGCATGGAAAACAATATACATTTCCTGTGGATGGCGAATACATGAGCCGTTCTCTTTTGATTACTTCACGACTTACATGTTTTCGAAACATCATCGAATGTAAACTTTAGAAGTATATAATTTACTGTAAAAAAGATCATATTTTTTTTTGCAGCGTCTACTATTTCATATAAACTGAACTAACTAATAAAATAACTTAATCTAAATTAAGCCTTGATTATAAGCCAATCTCAGGAAAAGAAACGCTAAATAACCTACCAACATGTTCTGTACTCTGAATGCAATCGGAACATCCGGAGTCTGGACGAAGTTGGTGGAGCAACTACCCATCAGTAAGTGTAAATTGGATACAAGACGATGTTTACGTCGCAGATTTGAGCTCTTGACATCACAGACTTCGCCCGGATGTTTTAGAAGCACTAACAGAAAACAGAACACGCTCTTTCGTGTAACATAGGCTATTGCCTAATGAGTATTCCGGTACTGGTAGTATACCCTCTTATTTCAACACAAATTATATATATATATTAATTTGGTCTTGTGTGTGTGTCATAAAAGCTTTTAAAAGAACTTTAACTTATCAAAGAAATTTTTAGCGCGTTTTTCACGTAGTGGAACAAAAGCGCTATTAGGACGCAAATTTCGTCTTCGTTCCATATTTTGTCGTACCTTTTTCTCAGCCAATAAGCAACCGATTGACCTCGGGTTTTCGGCATTTGTGCTCTAGATGAGCCGAATCATATTTAAATTTAATAATTTTTTTTTAGTACAGTACTACTTTCTGTTAGTAAAAAGTTCATTAGTTGCATTATTGTAAAATACAACATGTGAAAAACGCGCTAAACTTACTTGGCCATGCTAATGATTGATATCTTGTTTACATATAAATATTTTAAGACATTTATTTGTTGTACAAAAAATCGTAATAAACTTCACCAATTTTTTAAATAAAAGCTGTGTGTGTGTCTTAAACGAAAATGAACAGAAAAATAAAAATGTTTGAGTAAATATATACGATGTTGAAAAGAACGTCCTCAGTTTCATTCATACAATTTGATATAAATTGAGAAAAAAGCCCTTCATTTAAAAAGAGGGGGCATTGTTAATTACATTTACATTATACAGTTATTTCCAGTTGTGTCTTGGTATCATAAATGTGACAAATATAAAATTTTCAAATCACTTTTACTGAAAAGAATTTGGACGACATTTTGGATTAATATTTAAATCTTTCATATAAAAAAAACTATTTCTTTTTAATACATTAACATATTTTTTATTTTTCGACAAAGTTAAATCAGAAAGCTATCCCAACCGATTTTGACTTAAATACGGTATACTTAGAATTCTGTAATACGTCAATATTTTTATATGATTAAAGTGTATTTAAAATTGATTAAAATAACATAATACACACAAATCACTCAAATTTCTTTCTGTTTTATTACCCTATAGAAAGTAACTTTCAATTATATGAACATTTATTGCATCTGTCTTAGATTTAACAAATGTATATTTTCTATTCATCTAGTCATACAGGGTAAAAAAAAAAAAAAAAAAATAGCTTTAAGTTTCTCACATTTTAAATGTTTTATCTCAAAGAAAGATTGAAAAAAAAAAAAAAAGGTATGACAGTTATCTTAAAACTTTCTAATCTTGTACAGTTAAATAGGGATTGATGTAAATTTTATTCTATAAAACTGCAAGGTTGAAAATTAAATTTAAAAAATTGTCTCAGATGTTTTATAAATAAAAGTAGAAGCAAAATTTTACAACTTACATAAGTATTGGAGCTTATTTTTTTTATAGAAAAAAAAATCTGCAAGAATACAACTTAACACAGAATTAAGTTATCAAAATTTTTTAAAGATTAATATATTTGAAAAATAACAACTGAAACAAACAAAACAACCATAATGATTATTTAAAATTAATTCAAAACTTCTGGGTGGGGGGGGGGAGATGAAACTGATTTTTTCAAGGATTAGAAATGCATTTTTGTAAACTTAAAATTATTGAAACAAATATATTTTTAAATTAAACCATCTAACTTTGACAAAATTTATAAATATTAATAACTTTTTTTGCATTTGAGAGTTCACTATTCACATTTACTTTTATAACATTTTTATTGAAAGAATAAATGCAAGAAATTCAACTATTAAATACAACACTCAAAATTATCAGTGGTCTATAAATATTATAAGCAAATGCAGGATAAACATCAAGAACAATTTTATTAATATTAAAGAAATCAATGAAAATTGCAAATTTATTAATATATTTTTGGAAAGACAAAGAATAATATTTTTCAGTTTAAAGAATCCATTAATTGAAATGTTGATTCATGAAAATTGGTGAGAAAAAAAAATAACTAAAAACTCCCACAAATTGAAATTTTGGTTTATTGTAAAGCTGAAAAGCAAAAATATTTTAAGAAATGTTTATTTTTAGATTAAATTGCCTAATAACTTACAATATCATTCAAAATAAACTAATTTGTTGGTATATTTGTAATAATCGACAATATGAACATATTTTTTGTCACATGGAGATAAATAAAAATAAAATTTTGTACAGAAATAATTTGAGATAAATTATTTAGTCATTCAATTCTTTCCACACACAAATAAGTGAAAACTTTAAATTCAACACTTTCTTCTTAACTTAACTCAATGGTGCAATAGCCCAAGGGTCAAAACATACTGTGCCCAAATCCTATACATGACCTCAGGCAATGAAGTGCATGAGCAGAAGTTCCAGTCAGGTGGTCAGTCAGTCAGTATTAAAAACCTGATTTTACCAAATAAGAATTATTACTTTGCATGTATGTTTCCAATATTTTAATAAGATGATACATATACTTTTAAGACATTAGTTTTTGAGGTTCATTTGAGATTATAACTATATAATTCTTATGTATGTACACAATAAAATAGCATTTTTCTGTTATTTTTCCTGATTTATCTCATTGAGTGTTTCCATATGAGTAAAAAAGTGTACTATCTTATAATTTAATAACTGCATAAAAGTGTGTTGAAAAAAAATTTTTTACTTTGAAAATTGATTAAAATTTGATATAGCTAATACAATGAACTGTTTTATAATCACATTCCCCTAAATTTATGAGAATAAGAGCTTATAAAATAATTTCTTCTTTTCTAAAATCTTCAATTTTGATCTATTTAATTTTTGTAATTAAAGCAAATCATGATTTACTGAACCAAAAGATATCCTTTTATACACAAACCTATTGAATGGGCAGGTACACAATTATTTTATAAAAGTAGGCTAAATATTACTTTTTTCTCCTCGAGGGGTTAAATAATCCCACAATTATGAAACATACTATGAACAAGTTCATATGAAAACATTGCACATTAAGAAAAATACACGCTTTTTTACAAACAAAAATTAATTTAGCTTTTTAATTAAAGTTGGTTAATATGAAAGTTTTTGATTTATAATTAGGAATTCTTCTGAGATAGAAATGAAATAGTTTTAGCATCATTTAAAGGTTTTGGGCATCTGAAATAATCTTACAACAAACAAACATTTGATATGTTTTATATTCTGACTTTCTTTAAAATTATTACCCTTCAAAAGGTTTGAATTTTTTTTAAAGAAATGCTTGTCTCCAACATTCAGAAAGAAATGAATTAGGCTTTTTTGAATAAATTAAGAAACATGTTTAAAGAAATAGGCTTTTTAATAAAATTATTTTATAGTAGATTGAATTAAATTGTTTTCATGAAAATTTCTCTTATACAGAAGCAGAAAATTCTTATTAGATAGTAGTTTTATTTAATAATCAAACTCATTTTAATATACATCATTTATTGACACTTAATTTTACATTACATGAATGCACTATAAGTGAATAAAGCATTTCATGATATGGTATATAAATCAGACTCTGTGGATGTAACACTATACTATAAGGACAAATCGAGAATCTAACTGCAAATATTCAACGTGCATAATACCTTGTACAATTAGCATATCTCGATTTTTATCTTATTGATAATATCTAATAAATCTCTCTGAAAGTCTTCTGAATAGCCTTTTCAATTTATTTACAACAAAAAAGTATTAATTTTAAAAATATTTACAAAGAGTATTAAATGCCATCAACCCAAACAAATAAAAGGATACAGTAAAAAAAAAAATTAAAGAAAATCATCTCCTAAATCAAAGATTAAAAAGCGAAAAAAAAAGGTCAAATTATGAAGAATTTCTAAAATTTTCACTTTATATATATCATTAAGTTTCTGACATAAAAACTTGAATTTTTAAACACCTAATGCAATTAATAGTAAAAAAATTTTTTAAAACATTTGTATCTTAAAAGTTTCTGCGAATTTTATTTACTCTAATTTCAACACCTATCAAAATTAATTTAATCAAATCAATGCTTTTTTTATATACATTTACAAAAGTAAGATCTGAAAAGGTCTTCCCTTATTTACAAAGAAATTAAAGGCAAAAACTAGTCTTAATACATTACTAATGACAAATTAATTCCCGATGAAATAAGAGTTTCAGTTGAGCTGAAACTTCTACACCACATAAAAGTTTTAAGACCTAGATGCATTTTAGCTTCTTTATATTCCATATTGGATTGCTTCAGAGCAATCAGCTCATGAAGTAAATAATGAAATTGCCCTTTTCTCTTAATTCATGTAACTGAAATTCTACAAGAAAAATTTATTCTACAGCTTCACAAAAAATATACGTAGTAAAAATATTCACAAAAAAGAAATTTCATAAAAATTTTTATCTTAAAATTTGTTGCTTTTGGGAGAAGGGGAGGTTTTATTCTCCTCAAATTAAAAAATATATATATGAATTAATTGTGTACAAAAATTTTAAGTTAGTAAAAAACAGGGAAATAATCTTTAAATTCAAAGGACAAGTAATTGGGTTGTTTGTTCTTTAAAATTAATTAAATCTACAAGAAAAACAGCCAGCTATGTGAAATATACTACACATAGGAACTAGAAAGCAAAAACAGGAGATAGCATTACGTTATCTACAAAACTTTGCATGGTATTTTTGAGAATTGTATATGGTATGGGCCACAATTAAATGAAATATCACAAGAATTTTGAAATTTCAGATCTCTTACAAGCTGGCAAAGTTATAAAATCCACTTCTATACAGTCAACTTTCTGAATTTACATAAAACAAATTTGAATACTGAAATCATGCAACTTATAGAAAAAAGTTGAATAAAAGAAACAAGTACACATATAAAATGGCAATGTGCAATGTAACTATTTTTTATAAAATATCTCTATACACTTTTTTTCATGTCCTAAAAATACAATAAACCTTCGTATAACAATTGTTCATAACTGTAAAATTACGTATTAAATACTAAAGCTTAAACCACCTTAATTTTCCTTATAGTAATTTTTATTAATAAATCTTTACATTGCATATACTTATCACTACAATCTTTTCCCCTAAAATATACAAAGCATTATCTTCTGTTTTAACAGTAATATTTGATTTTTTTTACACTGAACATACCAACACTTAATGCACTCCTATATATATACTTCTACCTGTTACTGTATGTATAGTGTTAAAAATACTTCAGTTCATCCAAATTTAAAACTTATTTGGAGAAAAGCATTTACATGTTATTTCATTATCACTGATATGCAATTAAAGTATCTTTTCATATAATAAATTTATACTTTAAGAAAGATGAAACGACATCAGAGGAAAAAAGATTCAGAATTCTCGCTCTGAGAAATTTAACTTTTGAAAATATATTAATAAAGTTAGACTAAATAAATGAAAATCATCATTAATTCAACAAGTTACCAAAGTTTATCATTAATAAATTGTGCTCAATTCTAATGAAAATCACAATTTGTATTAATTGTAAACAAGATTCTTTTACCAGGACAATCCTAAATTTCATGAAACTTCTCAGTTCCCCAAATTATACATGAGCAAAATATTAAATTACTTCAAATTTTCTCTAAGAAATGCTAAATCAGTACTCGTACCATTCAAAAATTAGGAACATATGTATTAAACTGCTGACTAATTTCGCCAAGCAAAAAGACATCACGAATTTTAAAAAAAAATTAGATCACTATTATTGTTACTGTGATCAGGAACTGGTTCCACTATTGGCTGTACACCGCAGCATTTGGAGGTTTTTTTATTTGAAGAAATTGGTCGATATTATACTATATGCAAGCTCCCAAAATTTGTGCTTTCAACATACGTCACAAAAAAATATCAGTGATTTTGGACGATTAGCCCCTTAATTTTGAAAAAAAGCTCTCTGAAATTACCTTTTTTACTGAATTTTTCATGAGTATAGATTATTGCCAACAATAATCATAGAATTGATCCAAATACATTTCTGGGTCAATATTTGTAACTAACTCAATGCAACAAATTTATTCCTCCCGTTGGTGTGGTAGTTAGGAGAGGGGGGTGCCAGCTCAGGTGTCGTCCGCGTCACTTGACCATGGTTCAAAATTACGCGGACCGTCGCCAAAAGCCCTCGTGTTGCTAATCAGTGCGACGTTAATATTCACTCACTCACGCAACAAATTTATTTTGGACTTAAATTTATTAGCAGGATAATATCAATATACATGAGCCTTTTACTTTAATACTTATGTCAAAATTAAAATCAGAGTATTCTTATGCTCAATACATTTTAGATAGATTTCTTTAACACTTTGTTAATGTTTCAGTAACATGTGTATAGTCTTTATATGTAAAATTTATCATCAAAATTATTGAATTTTATATTTTGATAACCCTTGTGCAAATACCAATAAATATATATTTGTTATCCATAGCAAAAAAAAATATACATCTGTGTGACAAATTATACCAGTCGAATTTTGAAAAACAAATGTGCTAAGAAATCCTCACATTTACCACTCAAATATTTTATTTTTTTGTAAAAGAATTATGGATTCAAAAAAGACTTTTTATTTTGACCATGCACAAGAGAACAGGACTTTTATATTCAATATATGCACACAAATATATATGTTCTACAATACACACATTTTAATTAAATTTTAATGCCTTTATTTTTTACTACATTCAGAATTTAATTCTCAATAAATTATATCTTTGTACTAAAATGGTACTGCGAATATAGACTTTCAAAATGTTGCATAATTTTTTACATATGGTAATTTTCATTTCTAATGTTTGAAAGTGGTATTTGATTCACATCAAGAATAGACATTAATGAACATGTAGTAAATTAAGATATTTTTCAATTTCTGTGGTGAATGCTTTTTGAACTTTTTTTATTCATAAGAATGTAAAATTATTTTGTAAAATACTTTGTATGTTTAACTTTTTATATGTATGTTCTCTATATAATTTAATTTAAAATAAACAAAAATTTACTTTGAAGTAATTACTGTAGACATCTATCCAAAATCCTTTTAGAAGCTTCTTTTGTGAACACAAAAATAGTAAGAATGGAGCTCGATTTTAGGTGGCGACGGTTTCTAAGAGGTTGGTATTGAAAACAAGCCTATTCAAAGTGGTCAGGGCATAATAAACAGCGAAGAGATGTTTAAAATCTTTACGCTTCATCATTATTATCCACGTTTATAAAACACTCGCATTTTTACCAGGATATTAAACAAAAGATTTTATTCCTACAATCATCTTATCTTTTACTGTAATCGAGCAACCATATACAGTTAAACAGGAAATTTTAGTGGGTATATTGCAAAAGTGCAAGAGCAAAATAGCTGTCGCAATAATAATAAACAAAGAAATGTTGCGCTTGTTTGGCGGTAAGTAAAAGAAAACATAATCACATGTCCTCTTCATGATAATCGCCCTAAAGATTCTGGTTGTTTCCATGGTTACATTGTATAGTCACGTGAATCTATCAACCAATCACCAGATTCTCATGTAAACGGGCTGAAAAAAATACAGGTAAAAAGCCGGCTTTCCTCCCCTATTCCAAATTGCCGGCTTGCATGTAAACGGGCCTTTAGAGCCCTAAATCAAAGGTCTCGTAACTCTTGGAGCAGTTCATGAATCAAATTGTACCGGTCACTCAAAAAACACTAAATTTATTTCCATTTTAATTCACTGAAGTGAGTTTCTCTTGGTTTTGAGTGACTTTCCATGGAAATCACTATATATTCCTTTTTTGGTGTAAGGCCACATGAAAATTATCAAACATTGGCCTGTGTGCAGTGATATAAAGATAGGGGAGCACCGCCCTAAATGACCATCTAAATTTTTTAAAATAATACTGATATGTATTACAATGTACTGTTTATTTTACTGGAATATTTATAAATGTAAAATTATCAAGTTAAAAATAATACTGAAAAAAGTGTTTTTAAGTATATTTAAATTCTAGATTAACCAGATACATTATTAATGTAATTATTTTCTCCTAATGTTATATTTTTTTTAAAAAAATCATTCTTTCAAAAGCTTTTGAAAACTGTTAAAACTCTATTGCTAATATGAAATCAAGTTCAATTATTTTGTCACAAACTAATTCTTATATATGCAGGTATACCAAAATAATATCAATATTAGTTTGAGCAATTAAGGCCAATTTTTCTATATCTTATTAGCACAATAAGGCCATATAAAATTATTAAGTAAATTTTTTTTTCTTTTCTTTATGAAAACAAAAACATTTTAGACTTCATATACTAAACCACATGAAAGCATTAAAATGTAAAACGAAACCTTAATTACAAAAAATAAACTTCAACACAATAGAAAAAACATGAATCAATTAAAAAAATATAACACTGAAAATTCATATTTTATTAAATTTCAACAATCAAATTTCTCCTGCTGTCATAAAAGCAAATTTAAAATTAAAAAAAAAACTATAACAAAACAATGTACTAAATAAGTTGTTCGATTTCTCATTCATGGATGCTTTTTCAAAAACTCAAATGAAATGTCTTTTTCTTCAATAAAATTTAAGAGTTTATATATACATTATGAATACATTTAATATTAATTTTCTCCCAAATTTTTTTTTAAAAAACTCCAAATTTAACAAAAAACTTTCTTTTTTGCTAAATTAAACTGTTCAAGACTTATCAAAAAGCATAAGGTAATATATGTGGATATTTTAAAGTAAAATTTTTTAAAAAATATCACACAAATTATCATAAAATATAAAAGTTTTTAAGGAACATATTATCAAATTAAATGAGGTTGAAAAAGTATGAAGTAAAACTTTTGTTGTTGTCGTGTCCTTCCCGCAGGGAAGGAATGAAAGTTGCCATTGTCTGGTAGTAAAACTTTTAAGCCATGTCATTGAAATTCATGATATTTGTGCATAGATGAAAAAATAAAAGTTACCACTCATGAAGAATATGATAACAAAACACAAACTAAATAGAACATTACAATACAGATGACATTTTCTTAATGTATAATAAATACATATTTGACAAAACATGTAAAAAAAACTTGATGAAATCAAAAAGTTGAAATTTTATCAATGGTAATCAAATTCCATTTTTTTAAACAAATAATACAGGTTATAAAAAAAGATTTAAGACCAATACATAAGTTTTCCTTTTGAAACCTTTTATTAAATACATTTCAAAAGATTTAACCTTCTATTGGAATATCTATAATTACTTTTTGTGGAATTAAGCAATGGTACAGTTTATTAACACAATTAGTCACCATTTGTTGTAGGGTATCATCACCTTCACATTTCACATCCAAAGTTCGAACATTTATCTCTGCACATTTATCATTAACTGTCACAGATAATTTTTCACCACGAACAATTTTACTGACTGCATCTTCTCCAAACATTTCAGCAAGCATCTCCATAAGACACTCTGTGAAGTGCATCTTGTCAACTTTTGTAATCATTGGAAGGGTTTTTGGAGTAAATTCTGACTTTTCAGCTTTAAGAATGGCAGCAACAACTGCATCAGCATACATATCATGGACAGGACTGGCTGTCCATTCCATAATAACAACTGTAGCTTCCTGAAAGATTGTAATAGCATCAAAAACTTGTAGTATCATCTTGCCACCAAACTTTTTATAGTCAGGAATCAATTTTGCATCCCCTGAAATTTGATTTAAGAAATAATGAAGAACTGGTAATGAACCTGAATATGGTACACTGAGTCGTTGACTAACAGTACTCATTACCATATCAGTATACTTAGAAAGATCAGTTGGAGCCAATAGATGATAACTAAAATTCTTTTTCACTAAGACTCCAGATAAAGATCGACCTGCTACCGGTGGCTTAATGGCTAGTGATCCCATAACTTTGGTTGTTTTTTCACCTCTAAAGTATAACTCTACACCTTGGGCATTTCGAGGATTGTATACTTCAATATGCACATCTGGATCATCTTCATATTCTCTAATTATTGCAGCTTTTAATCTACCCATTTCATTCTGCTCACCATGGACAAGAACTATATGAGGGGGTTTGAGGATTCGGATGAACTCACTAGTTTGCTGATAGTCAGTATGAGCAGAAAATGATATATAATCTACAGACATTTTAAGAGGCAATTTTTGACCAGTCATAGTTGATATTTCTTCTGGCTCTGAAAGAATATGTTTAGCTAACGTTCCTTCAACACAATAACCAGCTATTATTACACCGTTTTTAGAATCTGTACACCAGCTTTCAAAAAGTTCGCGTGACAAGCCACTTTGCATCATACCAGGACTTGCCATTACAACACAAGGTCCTATGTCATCAAAATGATCAATGCTTTTCAAATTAGAAATGTGCTTAAACACAAATGGATTATTGATAGCAATTTGCCTGCGAATTTTTTCATTCATTGCATTAATATATGTTTGATATACTGCCATGCATTTTTTAGCTAATGATGAAGCATAATAAATAGGAATGTCATGTAGTTCTGGGTGATTTGACCAATATTCATCTAAAATTAGTAATAATTCTTGAGCTCTTCCAAGAGCAAATACAGGTATGAGACACCTTCCACCACGGTTTACAATATCATGAACTAAACCTGTAAATCTTGCCTCACGTTCATCTCGTTTCTCATGGATATGAGTACCATAAGTAGATTCTATTATAAGAACATCTGGCTGAAGAGTTGGTATTTCTGCTGCCATCAAATGCCTGTCTTCCTGCCTTGAAAAATCTCCAGTATAAAGAATTTTTACTCCAGCTATTTCAAGCATAAACATTGCAGCACCTAAGACATGTCCTGCATTGTAACACCAAAATCTGACACCATTAACTTCTTTCTCTTCATGAAAATTAATAGTTTCGATCTTTTCCATGCTGGCTTCTAAATCAGCTTCACTATATAGCATTTGCTCAGTACCAATGTTACTCACTTTAATGTAATCCGCCAATAAATACCGATAAATGGCTTTAGTAGCGTGAGTCATGAAACATCGTCCTTTAAAAGGAGTTTTGAGCAAAAACCAAGGTAACGCTCCACAATGATCTAAATGGAAATGACTAATTAATAGTAAATCAATTTCATCTGCCTCGATATTGTCCACAAAAGGTAATGCATCGATACCGGATAAACCTGGATGAATGCCGCAGTCTAACATAATTTTTTTCCCTTTGAATTCTAGAGTGATACATGATCGACCAACTTCTTGACCAGCACCTAATGGTTTAATTATTAATACATCTGTTTCCTCTGGTGGAACTTGGGCCTCGATTTTCTTTTTCGCCGCCATTGTTATGATTACACGGTACCGTCACAGACACTAGAATCTCAAATTCACTAGCGTCTCAAATTCGACACGGCTGCCTATGAGAGATTTTACTGCGCATGCGTTTGGACGAGTCTATTCTAGAACGCAGGAGAAATAGGTTTCTGGCAGCCGTGTTGGATTTGAAACGATTCTTTGTTGTGTATTATGAACGGAAGCACTGTTGGTTTGACTAAGCATTGTTTACAAAGTGAAAATATCTTGATGTGTCTTGAAGAAATGTCGTGTTATAAGTTGAAAAGCTATATTGTTTTTTAATTTTATGTAGAATTTTAAAAAAAATTTATTTGCAATCAATAGTTTTGAAAAGAATTCATTTCTGTGTAACAAAATTTGTACTTTACTTTGAAGAAGGGGGGGGGGAGTTCATCAGCATGGCATTCGTTAAAAAATTCTAAGAATGAATTAGTTTTTTTCTGAAAATAATCTTTAAAGAAATACTGGATGCATGAATATTTTAAATATCTAATATTTTTAAAGAATTTGTCGATTTTCTAGAAATTAAATGAAAATTGGCTTCACTACCAATTTTCCTCCTATGATCCAAAAATGTATGTCTGAACTTTTTTTAAAAAAAAGTCTTAGAACAAAAAATTTTACTGCTTGGGGACACAATTTCATTTCATCGGACGCATACGACACTATAAAAAAATGACTTTATATTTTATTGTAGTTTAGTGAGAAGAAAATTTTTAATGAAATCCACCCTGTAATAAGATTTTACATTTTTTGTTACATTCATGCAATGAAAATTATTTAACTTATGGTAAATTTTAATTTTATAAATATTGAGACATGTTGTATTCTAAAAATTTGAGAAATGTATTTTGTTAAACAAATGGTATTGTTAAAACATTCTGTAAAAATTTGTACTTGAATTTTATTTTATGTAAGCTAATACTCTAGAACAGTGGTCTTCAAACTTTTTCAACTCAAAGAACCTCTAGAACTTGAAGGTGCTTTTGTGGAACCCCTAGAACAAAATGTATTTTTGTGGGGAACCCCATTCCATATACATACTTCAAAAAATATGTCTCAAAATAACATTTAAAATAAATTTACAGGTTATAGGCACTTTATGTAAAGGCAATTAAAAAAAAGTATTGCATTTATTATTAAAATATTCTAATCTAATATGTTTATAATTTACTCAGTAATAATGTTAATTTGTGATCCTGGTGTCACCTATCCAAGCATTATATTTGATAACTGGGATATGGGCTTGCTTTTTTTTCATGCAAACTATCGGTCTAGATCTATTGAGATTAAATGCAATTGCATTACATATTCCGAGTCTAATCTGTTTTTATACTTTGTTTTTGTAGCAACTTTCGTTGGAAAATATATTTCACACTTAAACACAATGATCTGAATGGCATTAAAATGTTTTTTAATTAAATGTATTTTACGTGAATTTGCAACATAAAATTTAGAAGCTGTTTGTGCTTAAGTTTAGATTTTAGCATCGAATATGTTGATAAGTTGTTTCCTCTCCTTCATTTTAGGTGTTTTTTCAAAAAATGCAAAAAGGGACATTTTCCATTAGAAAACTATTTAGTTTTGCAAGACATTGTGCTAACTGTAATGAGTATAAAATTATCTCTTGGAACCCGAGATGGTAACGAACAGAATATTCATAATCTAGTTGGAAGTATATATATAAAGAAAAAACATTTTAATATTCTTTTATTAAAATAAAAGTTTAAAAAGTGTTTCAAAATAAAGTTATTATATATAAATAAAATTTTTAGTTTTAATGAATACACATGTATTAAGTTTATATAATGACACATGTAACTATATAAACTTAATATAGAACGTTAATCCATTTTACATACACATTTATTTCTTCTAAATTTTTTTGTGACATGTGGAACCCCTGGGTATGCTTTGTGGGAACCCTAGGGTTCTGTGGAAAACATTTTGAAGACTACTGCTCTAGAACTTATAACTATTCCCTACAAAACATTAAATTTTTAATTCCTAATGCTTTTTTAAATGTGAATATTTTCTTTTTTTCAAGTACCTCATGTTATACTAATTATAATGAGTTTCATTGTGCTGCTACCACTTAATTTTTTTTTTTTGAAAATTCTCAAAAACGCTTTAAATTCGAAATCCTCTAGGGTTTTGAGAAATAGTATATGAACTAAAATTCAGCATGAAGAAATATTACTTTATAGGTTTTATGTCTATTTATACCATGATATTAAATTTATGTTCATTTTGTGAATGGTAGAGTTACAAATTCATTATTTTTCAAGCTTTTATTTTTAACAATCTGAAATGTATTATTTACTGCTTTGTCATGTATCAAAATTTTTTAAATATATAATACAGATATATCTCATTATTTTACACATATTTACGATGATTCGAGGTTGAGCTAATAAAAGAAAATATCAATATTTTGATTAATTTTGGGGTACCATGTTGCCTTGGCAAAAAGTATGTATGTATGGTTTACCTCTATTTTTTTTTTTTGTTCAACTTTTTTCAACATAATATAAAATGTATACTGGTTTAAATGTTTGTCTAAAGAAAAAATTTTAAAGTTTAAAATATGAACATTCAAATTTATTCTTATTATTTAAAATTCTTTATTCTATATCTCTGGATCTGAAACCATTTTTTTTTGTACTAAATTATACAGGATGCAGAACACATGCATATCAATATTTTTATTCCATACTAGCTGTTACCCACTACTTTGTCCGCTTGGAATTTAACAAAAAAGTGTTGGTTCAGTTTGCAGAGTTTACAAAAACTTAATAATTCTGTATTCCATGTAAAGAAATACCTATGATAAATTTAATGTAATTCTACTACTTTGTGATATTAAGAGCGGATGTGCCTGATGGTGGCGACATGCGCTTAGGCCGTATGTTTTATTTTAAGTAATATATATAGCTCCCTATTTCAATCGGATATTGTTCACCATTACATTGGTTTTAATTTTGTTTTTGCAGAACCCTAATTTTTGTTCTAAAATAAAAGTAGCCTATAAAATACTCCTTATAACATCAGCTGTCTGACAGTAAAAGCCCCATCAAAATCAGTCTAGCTGTTTCAGACTAGCTGGAACAAACAGATAAAAATATATACTTTTAAATGCATTTAGTAAAAAGCTGTTAATTTGAAATTACAGAAATTTCAATTTTATTTATTTGTACAGATTAATCTTTTACATAAATGCACAATTAAAAATTGAAAAAAGGCTGCATAGTATTTTGGGCACTTACCTACTATCGCAACAATGTGTCAACATTCAAAGTAACTCGTCAAGTTGGCAACCCCTATTTTGCATGTGTTGAAAGCACTGAATTGGCAGCCATGTGCTTCATTTCATATAATGTTGCCCATATGGTTGCAATAATACACAAGTACCATATTTCTTGTAATCAATGAGTTAAAATTGTAAAAACAAAAATTTAAATTTGCAAATGTATTTATTGTAAATTTTTAATCTTGATATATATTTACAAATAAGAATTTAAATTGTTAGCATATATATTTTCAAAAATTAAATAGCTATTATCTATTAAATACTTTGCTTGTATATATGGAATTGTAAAGCCTTACTTTGTTTTGGTAATAATTTTTTTCTGTTATTTTATGTGATCATTCTTTAATTATGGTAATAAATGAAAGCTTATTTTTTATCTTCTCTAAAATTTATTCTGTTCTCTGAAATTTCTTTTAGGAATAATTTTTCTTTTTACAAGATGTTCAAAATAAAACATCTTTGTAAATTTGTATATACTGTTACCCCATTCACTTTAATGCCTGATTATTTTAATCAAAATAATAAACTTACCCAAACTTATTGTGTAGCCTTAGTTTAATACTTAAAGAAAACATTTATTACTATTTATCAATTTTAACCCCTTATGGTTTTTCATGCCATACTACACAATGACGAGCTACACTCGTTGTGTGATTAAAGTTACTGAATATGATAATTCCGAACTCTCTCCAATTGAGGTTTTCGAAAGAGTAATATTTTTATTTTATCTATCAGTGTTCATTACAGAAGTATTTGTGTTCTACTCAACACATTGAGAGTTTCAACTAACACCCAATGTCTTTTCCTCAAAAAACCAGTGTCAAAATTATTTGAATTGTAAAAGAGAAATGTCTCCGTTAATCAAAAGGCCTGCACACTGCAATAAAAAAATTTGGAAAAATAATCATGCTGAAATTTCAACTCCATAAGTTTTTTAATGTCTTTGAAGTTATATATATACATTTAACATAATATTTAGCATTTACATAAACATTCTTAAATCTCGTCTATACTAGGCAGCTACAACTAATCACTTCATTCTATTGAAAATGTTATGATCCAGTGCTACTTGAAAGATTAAATAAGGGATAAAACATCTGTTCACAGCATGCCTCAAGGTTAAATAATGCAATGCTAGATACTCTTCATGATAGTTACATTAGAAAATTACGTACATTGTGCTTAGCAATCTAAAGCAAAATGTAGAATGAGTGAACAGATGCAATGGAATGTATGTGTTTTAGATTTTGCTCCAACTTTCGAGCAATATTTCACTTTTAGAATATCACCATGAAGTTGAAGGATTTTTAATCACCCCGTGTTACAAAAAGATTTAATTGATCTAATTTCACATTTAATTAGCTGTTTAAATCATTTTTATGAAAACATAAGTATTAAAAATGAGATTATCAGAATAAATTCCATACATATATTTTCTATAATATGCAAAATTGACAACTGAATTGAAACATTACAATTTTTACATTCAATATTTAAATAAAGTTATTTTTTTACTATGCATGTGCAAATTTATCAATATTTTCATTCAGAATTTTGTTGCTAATAAAAGAGGGTAACTTATATAAAGCATTCTGTTGAATATTGTGTGAATAGGTATTATATCAGAATGGTATTAACAATATAGATAGAATATTTGTTTCTCTGAATGTAGCCAGATAAAAGATTTCCCCCAAAGTGTCATTGTTTATTTCGAATGATGGATTACAAGATAACTGCAAACAAAATGAAAAAACAAATATTGACAAAAAAAAAGACAAAAGTAGGAAAATAAACAAGTTTTTTTATTAGAATTATTAAACCGATTTACATAAAATTTACTAATATGTAAAATACATATATACAGCCATATAAATAGAAATTAGATATGTTAAATACATAAATTCATTACACTATAAAATCTCAATGTTACAGAGAGAGAACATTTCTCCAAAACCTTTCTCACAGAAGCACAACTAACTAGTCACATAACAACCATTTAGTCGACTCTATGAGCTAGTGCACAACTGTAGACGTAAGAGTTGATGGTTAAATCAAGATACTTTTTTTATTTTTCTGGTGAGCAACTATTGATAGTATATACTTTCTCATTGAACCCAATCTTCTAAATAGCAATTAAACAACTGAGTAATTATAAATTGATTGCATATACTACCCCTGAATTAGCCATGTATGCCAGTAAAGGAGTTTAAGCATGAGTTTTCTTTCAAACTTTATGTAACAACCTTTTATACCTCAAATTTTAAGAGTGAAAGTAAACATTGAGTGAAACAGATTAATTAGTTTTAATATTTCATTAAAATTTATGAGGGGAAAAATTAATTTGCTGGTTTCAATATTCAACTATTTAACATTGTAAGCATTTGGAATTATAAGTAAAATTTAACTCTACACAACTCATTTCTGAAAGTGTTGCAATTTCTTTAAAACATACATATTTTATCATTTTAATAATGTTTTCATGAGTATTTTCCAATAGATAATATAAAGTTCCAATTATTGCAGAACTTTATAAAAAATTATTTTCATTATGATTAAAACATCTTTACAGAAGAGTTAAGTTTTAGTTCCCTTACTGTATTTTAAAAAATTATGTAAATATTACAAAACAAAATACATTTTAAATAAATTAACTTCTGTATATAAACGTAATTATAAAATGGGAAAATTTTTTCATAAGAAATTTACCACAATGAAAATGGAACTTCAGATGAAATTATTCACAAGAATACTGCTTAAAATAATAATGCATACAGATCACATAATTTTATATCATTAATTGAATTTTAACTTCTATAAGAAAATTTCTCATCTTTAATCCCTTTTTACTAAACCACAAAATATATTTTAGCATAAATCACTACTATTAGTTCATTGTCCAAGAGTTCAGTACATTCGACTTTGTTGGCATGCACAAATTATTGAGAATCATGTATCTGGCTAGTATTTTTATTCTAAAAATTGAGTTCTTTAATAAGTTATAAATCTATTAAGAGTGTTTTTTTCCTTAATTAGACTCATATGTATGATAAAATAAATATGAACTCATACATTATATATAACTAGTGTTTTAATGCCTCTTTTGTGAATCAAGGTAAAGTAATAAATTGTTTTGTTACATGCCTTTAGGTGTTTTCTAAGAGTTTAGCAGCGTTCTTACCCACATGTATTGAGTAAACTATATTTCTGATGATGCATGAGAAAAGATATGGAAATGAAGAATTTTGTATGAAATTTGTAAAAAATCAAAAATTTATATTTACATGCATTTTAATAATAATTTCTAGGGAATAGAAAATTTATTTGTATACATTTAATAAGTATTCAAATATTTGAAAAATATGCATAGTTATCTAATAATATACAATAGAAAAGTGAGATAAAAAAGGTTTTGTACAGTTAAATTCTCAAAAAGCAATAAGCATTTTAGGGCCATTTTTTTCAGACCATTACATGCCTGTTATTTAGTAAATATAGTCGGATATCCATTTTATGAACCTCTTTATTTTACAAACTTATTAATCTGTAACAAATTTCCCACATTATGACCTCTTTTTCGGGATTTAGAGACTTCGTTAAATAGAGGTCCAACAATAGAGGTTTGATTGTTAATTTATGTGATATGAGATAATTTCTAGATTAATAAATGAGTAATTCAAAGGGAAGTTCTATGACAAAGCTGATTGGTACACATTATGGTATACTATAAAATAATACAAGTTATAAATTATGAACTAGATTTATTATTTAAGAGGTAGAAAATGAAAGATGAGTAAATAATGTGATTTTCATACTAAAATAATTCGCAGGACAGTAAATCAAAAATGAAAAAACAAGTAAAAAAATAACATCTGTCACATGCAATAAATATGAAATTCTTGATTTGGAACTTATGTATTCCAGATTTTCTTTTTCTAAATAAACACCATTTTCCACGTCACCCAGGAGGTATAGTGCAGAGACGCATTACACATTTTATCCAAATAGGAAAGGCGGGTTCCCCAATAGGTCTATTTCCTTATACAACATATTTAATAAAAAAACATTTAACCACATTTCTATAATATTTACAACAGGAACAATGAGTAATTACGTATTAGCTTGTCAACCAATAAATTTGTTCATATTTTCTGACAAACTTTAGTAACATAAATAACAAAATTTAAATTTCAATACCTTAATTTCACATTAACCTTACAACACTAAAGAAAAATCTACCTTCTCTTCTTTAGAATGAAAGTATAATTTTAAGTATTTTTCAAGGTTATACCATTGGAGCATGCATGGAAAAAATTTTCTATGGATGTTTTGATGATTTTTTATTTGGCAAAAACGGTTGAGAGGCTGATATGTAACTACTACCTCATGATGTGAATTAAACATAAATGAAATATTTATGTTAAAAAAACTAAATAAATTATTTATGAAACATCTCAGTGTTAATGTTTATCTATGCGCAAAAGGAAAAAAAATTATTACACAATGAATGTATACATTTGATCACGATGCAGCATTCAATGTTTGAATTGGGAAAGAAACGATTGCCCGCAACTGCACTTACTAAAAAACAACGAATGAAACACCAGTTGTACAAAATGTGTGTGGGGGGGGGGGGATATGAACAAAAATGAATTCTGGTTGTGATAGATATTCCATATCGAAAAAAAATTTGCTGCAATTCTGTGTGGCTTGTTGTGAATGTAGCTCTTGTTCATAAACAAAATTTCTAATCAGTTAATAGTGGTTTCTTATAAATTCGATGCAAAAAAAAAGTTTTGCCTGGGGAAAGGATTTTCACTGTAGCCAACCACCCTGACTTGCTTTTGATTTCACTCATTTAATTGTTCCGGTTACGTCACGCATTTATCAAAGAAACATGGAGAGATTATTTCTTAGTTGGTGGAATGAGTGATTTAAAAATAGTCAAAAGAATTGAAGGTGGAACAGAACTTTTGCTGTTTCTTATTTGATAAAATGAGCGATTTAAAATTAGTCAAAAGAAATGAAGATGGAACAGAACTTTTTGTTTCTTTTTCTCTTAAGAAAAACAACATTCATCAGAGATCACAAATAAACAGCAAGAAACTACAACAACTCAGCAATGCCATCCATATCTTTAGTAACCTTCAAGAAACCACAATTTCACGGTACCATCCATATCTCTAGTAACCCACAAGAAATTGTAGGATCATACAAAATATATTTAGCATTGGGTTAATTTTCTTTTGAGTTAATTCTTTTTATTTTAAAGTATAAGGGGCCATATACACAGTGTCCTTTCAGTAACAAAATAGTCATTTTACATTACACTTTAAATTCACAAAGATAGTATAATTTTAAAGAAATTGAAACACTGGTAATTACAGCTTCAATTCAGATTCACAAATGGGTACTATAATATAAATTTCACAATAGCTTAACATTACTTTAAACAAGTTTAACATGTTTCAAAACAAATGCATAAATTTAATTACAAACAATAGAAAAATTGCTTACTTGATGCTGATTTTTGAAATATAATTAATAAACATGTTTCTCAATATACAAGGCAGAGAAAAAAATCCCCCTCCAACACATTTCTGTAAGTGAACTGGCATCATTAGTTTTATATTTACTTCAGGTTTGGTGAAACTTATTTAGATTAGTTACTTCAAGTTAAGAATATATATATGTTAGTTATATAATAATACAAAATTAAAAATACCATTGCTCTCAATGAAGTATACCAATGTATAATGAAAAATCTTAGCATCAGATACCTTTAAATATTACAGAAATAATCCACTTGGTACACATATGTCCTGAATTCACCATGGTTCAAGTAGGTACTTTTTTTGTTTAAAAAAAACAAATGCTAATTTACTGATATATATGCATTTGAATGCTAGTAAAAATTCTCAACTGATTTTTCTGTTTGAGGACTAATTTAAGTGTCAGAAATGAGCAACGATATTTTATGGAACTGCAGCGAGTCAATAAATATGTTAATAAGATTCTAACTTATTGAAATTCAAAGAAATAAAAATCACTAAAGGTTGTTTATATTATCAAACACTAAGTAATGGTAAACTTTACCACACATTTAATTATCAAAGGATGAATAGTATACTGCCTTTGAAACAGAGATAAAAAAAATAATGACTGAAATTTAAGCATAAATGCTTTTAATGTTTATTATTCTAATTAAAATGGAAGTCAAAAAATTCCGAACAATCAAGAGGAAAAATTGTTTCCTCAATTTTTACTGGAAAATAAACCGACTCTGTTTTTAACACACTTTAAGTTTTTACTATTAACAAAATCAGATGTGTTTTAGCAATCTAAACTATGGTGCTAGTATGCATTACTTTAAAGTGTATCACGATTGCACCTAAAATAATTAAAGATTGTACAAGACAATATTTTTAAAAATATTACTTGAATTAAATCATTTTTTAACATTATGAAAAAGCAGCATGAAGTGGCACTCTTAAAGAAACATTAAATTTAAGAAGATACAGAATTCTTTTATAACAGTAAGAGATGAGAACTGAATTTACTACCTGTAAGTGAAATGCATAAAGTCGTTCCTTTCAAAAATGGATTTAACTTTGCCGCTTAAACATAACCAGTACAACTTTAGGAAAACTGTTTTTGAATATAGAAAGTAGCTAGCAATGTATTTTTTGAAACTATGGATACAGCACAGTTAACAGCTTTTTGTAAATCTCCCTATTTGAAAGAAAGACATTCCATCAATTAGAAATGCATTTTATGAACAACATTAACATGAAGATACTAGGGAGAATGCTTATAGCCTACTTAAGTATTATTATGGTATTTCTCTCTGCAACTGTTCCATCAGGAATTGAAGCCTCTTGCTTTGATACGAGTGAATTTCGAAACTTCAGATCCTTAAGAGTTTCTAGTCTCCAAAAGTTCAGTGTAATTTGATAAATTACCTGAAATTGTAACAGAGTTTCTTAGCTCAATGCTCAACTAGAGGTTAAGTCCTCTCATATAATCCCCAGGGGTAGGATACTCGGCTATACCCCCCGAGCACTG